>JAZGTI010015088.1:0-13657 GCA_036877585.1 Botia kubotai
TGTGTGTGTGTGTGTGTGTGTGTGTGTGTGTGTGTCTGTGTGTGTGTGTGTCTGTGTGTGTGTGCAACACCAGCCGCAGAAACAATAACCACTGCTCAAACAGCACCGTTTATAAATCTTCATTTATAAAAAAATGTTCCATACCACCCTCAGATAATCTCTTGTATCATCAACAAACAGGAGCTGAATAGGATTAATGCATTACAAACAAACCAGAAGAAGTCAACCGTGTCATTGTATTCAGTTGGTTTTATTTCCGACAATTTTTTTCCTATATTTTTTTACTATATCATGTTACATATAATTATTGTTTGCATTTTTGCACAAGCTGCCGTTGCATTATATTCCCAGCGTCTGTCTGGCTGCTCTGGGCTTCTCTACAGTGTTGCCTTGTAACCTGGTAATCAAGCAGCATTGTACAGGGCTTTCAGAGTGTACAGAACACCGTCAGAGAAATACAGCATAAAAGACCGTAATCGTATTACTCAGCGGCTGTGAGTGTCTGAGTGTTGATGCCAAACCCTTTGAGTTCGTCCAAAAACACACCGCTTTAGGCAATTGGCACTTACCATACAAAAAATCAACACGATGATTCGCTTACACCCCCTGGTGGTACAGAAGATGTACTGCACAAGTGTCCCAATGGCAATCAATCAGGCCCACACAGATATCTGTCCCCTTGTTTGTTCATAAACAAAATGTGTATTTTTGTTTTATTTTTAGCTACCAGTTATCATGAAGCACTGTCGTGTGGTACACATTTTGCTTTAAATGTAATCTGCAGAATTCTAACCGTTATCGTGCAAAAAACAGTAATCTGTCGGTATTTTTGTCACTGACTGTTGTTTCTGTTTCGTCCTGCAGAAAATTGAACGGGTTGTTTTTGTGGGGAACTTCTTGCGAATAAACACAGTGTCAACGAAGCTTCTTGCTTATGCTATGGACTTTTGGTCCAAGGGCCAAATGAGGGCCCTCTTCCTGGAACATGAGGTAATTCTGTAATCATTTTGGTTTTAATTTGTCCTTGCATTCGTGAAATGTAACACTGAGGGCATGTCAAGATCACTTATTTTATATCTCGTTGTAAATCTTCCTCATTGCCAACGGACATGTTATGTGTGTGTGTTTATATGTTTTAATGTGTGTGTGTTTACAGGGGTACTTCGGAGCTGTTGGTGCTTTCCTAGAACTCCTGAAATCATCTGACGATTCATGAAGGAAAAGGCACCGACATGTCTGACGGTCCAGAAGCTGCTTTAAAACTTCCATGCGGAAGCCCCAACTTGGAAAAAACTAAACTCTGGGAACACTGGGAATTATGGAAGAAGCCATTATAGTAATTAACCTGTAAATAACTTTTAAAAAAAGATTTAAAAAAAATATTTTTATGACTAACTTGATCTCCCTCAGAGTGACGACTCAAACCGAGCGTTTTATTCATTCGTTTTCCGGTTGTCGTTTTACTTTTGTACTATTTGTAAATATCTCTGCGTAGTGAACAGGGAGAGATTACTGACGGCCAAATCCTGCTGTGTTAAAATTCTGTTGAGCTGCAGTTTTGAGCTGCCACCAGGTGAGAGAGGCTCTTCTGTATTTAACTGTTTAACTGTCGGATTATGGACCTTTAAACTGCTGTTTAGACCCAAATAGTGTTTAACAAATTATTCCAGTTCTTACACTGGTGTTGAATAAGTTTCTGTCGGGGTTGTTTATGACAAAGACCTTTTTTAAGATTTCTGGAACAACCATAGAACAGCCTTTACTGTCCTCACTCCTCTTCTTCACCACAGCTTGTGGTTTTCCATGCGTTTGTGCACGACCGCCATTTTAAATGGCGATCGGTTCTTTGCCGCAATTTATATTATAAAAAATACACGCGCGCTAATTCACGTGCAGCCTTTACCTTTAAACGGTTGAACAGAAAGCTCAGGGTGTCACGCGGTTTCAATTCTTGAGTTCTGTGGGACCAAGTGGCCAATTAGATACTGTGATTTCAGTTAGGAAATTACAGTAATGTCCCACGTAGAACAAGTGTAGATATAAAGCAGAAAAATACACTGACTTTTTATCTGTTTCAGGCCCTTTTCTGTGTTGACCTTTTATTTTACATCCTGCCTTTTATCGTCTTCTGTTGTATCTCTTTTCTATCACTATCTAGTCTATTAGCGAAGGTTCTATGCACATACCTCCTGCTTAACTGCCTTCTTCCGTATATGGTCTGTAGAGTATGCTAATAGCCCCGAGAGTGCAAAGTTTCCTCACCGTTCAAATATTAAACGTGTTTAGACAGTTCAGTGACTTTCCATTGTAGTGCCAAACTCTAAACGGAGGGGTTAAAGCCGACAGCCTGCCAATTTAAGCCTCGTACCGGACTCGTTGCTTCTCCTAAAAGCTGCCTGTAGCATTAGCATATTCTTAAGATCAAAACATTGAGAGGTATTTTTTATTTTTATTATTTTCATTGAAGCTTTGCAAGGTAAACTCAAAATTAAATTCTGGGGATCATGTGTCATCAAATGTATTAAGTGTTACCGACCTTTCGTTTTCATTGTTAATGTGAGCTTTGAGGTCATTTATCCATGCCAAGACTCTTTAATTATGACTTTGGTTGGACCTGTAAATTTGGCATTAAGTTAGTCGATGTGTTTTTGATTCAGTTTGGCTGCGGTTAACTTCAGTTATATGCAAACAAACCTGTAATCCATCGATTAATATTAGCTATTAGCTGATATGTAGTTAGACTGCGTTTAAGGCCCTCTTATAGAGATTGTTATTGCTACTGGTAATTTCTTGTAATTTCTAGTAAACAGCAGCACAGATCAGCTGCCAGTTTCAAAAACTGTACTGTGAAGTGACAAAACATGCAGACTTTAAAGTTTGTATTAGTAGTATATAAGGAACAGTTAAACTAACACAGCAAACCAGCAGTGTGAGAAAACAGACAGATCATTGTTGATTTGCTGGAGGATTCTGTTGGTCTAAAAGGTAGCTGAACCTCAGTCTTCTTGCTATGCAGTAAAATCAATTGCCGGTATGTTGTTGTCGGGATGCAGTTTGGCTGAGGGAGTCCGTCTGCTCTTCTCAGAAAACTTGTGTTCTGTCTCTGACACTTTTGTCTGTAATATGCAGAGAGAGAGTTTTTCTTTCTCTGTGAGATTTGTGTGTTTTCTTTGGATTTCTGCTGACATTTTTAGAGAGTGATCCTTTTTCTTTGCTTGTTTGACCCTAAATTCATATATATATATATATATTGTACCAGTTTGTACAAACATGTAAATATTCCAGCCTTTTAATCTCTCTGAAGCCACTTTGTTTTATCTGGTGAAACTTGTGACTTCACAAGGAAAATGAGAGGCGCATATCTGTGTGCTTCACTGAGTTTAATGGATGCAAAGACTTGAAAAGGACATTTTCAAAGAGGAATAAAGTTTTAAAACAAAGATTTAAGTGTGTGTTTTTCTGCTGGATTGCACTGCAATGTGTTGTGTGGTAAAACCCATATAAAATTAAATCGGTCTCTAAATAACAAATCAAGCACTTAGTTTTGGGGATTAAGTCAGTTTTAATGGTTACACAATATTTGTTGTTATAAGACTGTTTCAGCGTACATTTGTTTAACGTTTTAATATATAAACATGTTTGTTACAAAGTTACAATAACAAAAGTAGTGTTTGATTTGTAAGTAAATAAAAGAGGTTTTACATTATAATCAATGAAGTTAATCATTTGTCTTCCACAGCTAAACAGCTAATAATGAGAAATGCAAAGACATGTTATGTTACATTATAATATAAATATAGAGAGAAATTCCAATTTTATTCAACTTGAACTGCAACAGAAGTTGAACAGAAACTTGAACTCACATGTACATTTTCAGTCATTCCTCACAAAGATGAACAAAAACCTGTAAAAGCACCTTGTTACGTTAAACATTTTTAAACCATTGTTTATCATTTGTGTAAATCATGTGTCGTTATTTGTTGTTATCAACAAACACATTAATACATTTACTTTTTTGCATTCGGCAGATCTTTTATCCAAAGCGACTTACAGTACATTCACTTATACATTTTGTCAAAAAAGAATGTATTAGTCAATAAAATCTTATTTTATGCCGTTTAATATCGCACGAGTCACATGTGGATGTTGTGCTTCTGCGTTGCTACTGACAGATGGCACCAGAGAACCATACACGCCTCTAACACTCATACAATGACGTATGTCGCCCATATGTACACACAAACATTCATGTAACACATTAAATGAGTTTACATGTAAAGTTCGACGTGCATACAGCGCAGAGTTATTTAAAACCACGCACGCAACAGACATTTATGACAGAAATGTGCGTGATTGTTCATTTAAGAGGAAATATGGAAGCGAAGATATGGAAGCACGTATGGTAACACAGAAACCACGTGACCCACCTTGATCTCACCTCGGCCAGTTTCTGTCACCCATCACGCCCAGCTGCCGTACTGAAATAAAGACTGTCAGATACACTTGTGCGCCTTGTGATAAGCATTCAAAGAAAACAGATAAAGACAAATAGGAAGCCAAAAAAAGAGAGATACAGGGGCCCAGTTTTCGCATCAGAAATCTTACCCAGACATAATTCTGACAACATCAGTCATTGCTCATTTGCTTTAGGAGTTTAAAGACAAACTATTAACTCTTTTTGACTCTTTAACGACTCAGCCATATAAACATTAGCTCCTTCAATTGCTTGTTGTATCTTCATAAATGTAGCTTTCTTTAGCAGTTGGATTATGCGGATGTATTCTGTGTCTAACAATTTGAAACCTGGAAATGATGCTGGAAATGATGTGTGTGTGTGCGTGTGTGTTTGGATCATGAGATGGTGTCTATGAGGTTTTGATAATCTGGGGTCAGCGCTAAGCCATTTCAAACCTCTTTATGATTGCCTTTGTGTGCGTACGAGCTGTGTGACAGTAAAGCGGGTTCACCGCGAGTACACGCTCCTCAGCGCTGATAGGAGACGCGTTGGTGTCTGTTATCTGAGCTCTGTATTAATTTGGCTGTGATGGATGTTAGCCCAGGCAAGCACTGCCGATCGTCTCGGGGGGAGAACTGCATAATCCTCTAATCCGTTCCCTTTGGGATTCTGTCTAATCGAAAATAACATAAAACGACATGCACACACTCCTAGAATACAAATGTCCATACATTGCGAGTTCTTGTCCATTGGTATCACATCTGGCACATACACAAACACGTCTCCTATTAACTGACAGGAACTGAAACAGTACAGCATAGCGTCGAGCTATTTCACTTACATACTCTTTCCATATAATCGATTTGATTTAAATAATACACTTGAAGAGGGGGTATTGGTTTTTTAGTGTGCTATCCAAAAACTTACAACCAAAATGTTTGACAATGACTTTAAAGGGATAGTTCACCCCCCAAAAATATTTTTTTCCCCTTAACTTACCCTCATGTCATTACAAACCTATATGATTTTATCTTCTCTGGAACACCAAAGATATTTTGAGAAATGTCATGGTGTTTTGGTGTCCATACAATGGAAGTCAATGGGTGCCACTGTTGTTTGCTTACCAACATACTTCAAAATATCTTTTGTGTTCCTCAGAACCAAAAAAAAACACAGGTTGGCAATGACATGGGGGTAAGAAAATGATGTAATACATTTTTAAATGCCCTTTAAAGTCATTTTGAGTCAATAGGTTAATCCTGAAATTAGCCTCCACTTGGATTTTCAGTTAGGAATTTCAGTTCAAATGCCACAGCTATACTTACTGGGGGGGAAACGCGGTACACCCCCCATTTCTCTGTTTAGCTCCTTTAAAAAAATGCAGAACCTGTCACCCAGGGCAGTTAATCCCCACTTCCTGTTTCACTCTGGGTCTAATCCAAACATAACACATCTGTGCTCTAACAACATGTTTTCACCAATTACTTTGGTACTGGCCAACAGTGTTGATGAGGGATTGCCTGATTCACTCAATACCTTCCAACACAAGAAACAGAATTTTAATAAATTCAACAATTACATTAAAGGTTAAGAGATTTTCCAAACTCGCAAATGGAACGGCTGTGTAATGCTGCTCTTAAAATGAGAATTTCTCAGAAACACACACGAGAGCTTCAAACAGGCACAACGGTTGCCCGATTGTCATTGTATTGCATCAGCGAGAAGTTCTAAACCGGAGGCGTAACCTTTTCCTGATGAAACAGAAACCACGCTTGCCGACAGAGGAGGACAGGCGCCTCATTGGTCATTCAGAAATCGTTTCTATGACTCCCCGATGGGCAACCAATTACAGTGAAGCAGAACAGTACAGGACAGCATGAGAGGCAAAAAAATGATGAAAATTAATAGAAGAAAAGGAAGCGACAGAAAGAGAGGGATTTATATATATATGTCTTTGTTATGGGATTAATTTTGCCTTGATGTCTGTCTAATCCCATGACTGGAGAAAACCCCATATATGCAGAAACCACATTACGGCCGGACAATTAAACGCACGAAACCACACACAGGCTAATGCACAGCAAGATTAATATTAATCCCCAACGCCTATAATAAAACAAGATGCCCTAAATAGCTGCCTAAACAAATATCTGGTTCAAAACCCTGAAGCGACGTGCCTGATCTCAGCATCATTCCCATCATTTATGTCAATCTAAAAATAACCTTCCTCAAACAGGAAAACCTAGAGAATCCCATTTCAGACAGCATAAAACTTGACATTACAGTATTAGTACAGTGAGATTAATTCACTATTCCCAACATCATAATCAGTAATTCATCAGTGGCTTTAAAAAGATGATTTCCCATGTCAACTAAACAACCAGTTCTATTAAAGAAATAAAGACAGCACAATGACGCTGAGAGTTTGAGCTCTGATTCACCATATTCGCCAACTGAACTCGGACGACGGTGTAAGAGTTCTGACACTTGTTTTAATAAAAACACATCATATAGCATTTATTAAACATGGACACTGACTCCAATGACATGCACACCAATTTATCCTTTAAATGTTGAGTGTTAACATTATTGCAAACACTGGTTCCCTGCGCGTTCGTGTATTATATTTTTTATTATCTTAGGATAAAAAAGAAAAAATAAAGAAAAAACATCGACAGTTACATGGGATGTCGTGTTTTTCTGCATAATTTATCGTTATACACAGTGGGGGGGGGAAGGGGCGGGGTTTGTGAGGCTAGGAAAACGGATGCTGGCAGGCCGCAGCCTTTGTACAACAGACGGACTACGTATCCCAGCACACCTTGCGCAGGACGGGGTCAAAGTTCTTAGCGCCTGCAGACAGCACAAGAAGCATTCACAGTAAGGAGGGGAAGAGCGAGGGAGAGGGGGAGAGATTGATTACAGCACTGGCCTGGGTAAAGACAGGGAGAAGGAGAGATGTGCGGTCTGCTCTGCCTCTCTCCTCCCCTCCCCTCCCCTCTCCTCGCCTGATTGCCTAGATTTTAATCGTCTTTGACACAAAAGGGATTTTATATACACAGAATAGCTACAGGACCCTCCCTCCCACCTCGGGCGACAGTGTCATTATCCACATGAGAAATTCATCAATCAAAATGAAGTAAAACAATATATTGGTCAGGATATTTCGATCGATGACATGACAGGAAGTGTCCTCGAGCTGCTGAAGGGCCGAGGGGGGAGGGTCCTTTTCAGTTTATTTTCAAGTTTTCTCCTCGTTTTGTTTCACTGGTGTTGGTTGAGTTGTCTTGGTTTGTCCGTCATGTGTGTGTGTGTGTGTGTGTGTGTCTGTGTGTGTGTGTGGACAGATGCCGAAAAGAAGTGTTCAGACTTTCGTTATCTGTGTGTGCTGTTCCTCATCGGAAGGTTCGTTTTCCGGGTCGGAATCAGTGGTGTCGGAATAGCGGTAGTGATCCGGTTCGTTATCACTCACATCTGGAGTGACAGAAGTTGAAGCGCTTGCTTCTGAGTTCGAGGGCTCCTCTACGGTTTTGGTGAAGTACAACTTCACCTAAGACAAAAGAGAGAGAAAATGAACAATGATTGTGGGCTTATGTCATCTATACATACATCAAGACAAGATATTAGTATATATAGCGTTTGTGATCTCAACATGCTGAGGTAAGGTAACCCACTCGACGTAAAATTAAACCGCTTTCACTGGGTTACTAACATGACTAGATTGTTCATCTTAAATGTAAAAGTGCTTACATGATTCGAATCAAAATTCTTTCATTTTCTTTTCGTAAAATTTTTAAAATGACAAAAATGAGGAAATGACGGAGCGCATCTTAAAAAATAAAACTCGTTTAGCGACTGTACTATGCCCAACCTCAGATGTGGCAGTTAAACGATGGCGTGTTGCACATCAATAAAAGCACTGCTCGGTACGGAAGGTGTTCCCTCACCTTGAAGTTGGGTGAGAAATATCGGTTCGCTTTGTCTTTGTTGGCCTTATCAAGGTCGTTTTTCGTTAAGGTCAGTATCAAGTAGTCTTTATCTCCGTCTGCCGTTGCTGCTCGTTCTCCTCCCCGTTCCGTGCCTTTCTCCAGCCCTCCTCCTCCGATGACCCCTCGCTCCCTCTCCCTCTCGGCCGGAGAGCTCTGGCTTTGAGAGGAGACGCTGTCCACGTCATTGACCACTGACCCGTTCTCCACCTTCTCCACAGCTTCCTCAGGACCCGGAATGAAGAACGTGTTCACCCAGAAATGGAACATTTTATCCTGCCCGCCCACACGAGCACATAGGAACGGTTTACACTTGGGCCGTAAATAGCAAGTGTTTACAAACACAAATACACATTTCAACAGCTTCTAAACATATTCATAAAGCGCTTAAAACGCGAACAAACATGCTCTGTTGGAACCGAGAGTCATTTTAAGAGCTGAATTTTAAACGTAAACAGATAAGACAGAAACACTGCTGAGTCTAAGATGATGCACAACAATAGGGAAACCACAAACCTCCCAGTTGCCATGGCAATGGTGCTTACGATGCCTGTGGCATGACGTGTCATTGAAGGTAAAAGATAACGTACCTTCTTCATCATCTTGCTCTGTTTATGGAAGAACTCCACTTTGATGTCTCCACAAACAGGAAGTGGCTGAGGAAACTCGAAGATCATGTGCTTATCCTCCCTCCGTGTGTGGGCTGGATTCGACGTGTGGATTTTTACCTTCAACTGATACACGACGAACTGGGGATCTGTTAAAGAGAGAGAGAGATGGGTAGGTGGAGAGAGTGAGAGAGAGAGGAGATGAAATGGTGTAAAGAATAGAGATCAATGGAAAAATAAACATTGTGGGAGATAATCAAATGCAGCAAGAGAGGGATGCCATGAAGGAAGGGGAGAAAAAGGAAAGGTAGATCGGTGTTAATTATCAAGTGAAATAACTCCACCCCCAGCTCTGACATCATCAGTCCAGGTCAGTGATTAGAGACAGGGTTGTTGCAAAACCGGACAGAAGATAGCACCAAGAAAGCAATAAACAATAAACAACCAAACGTTGCCCACATAACCAGCCGCTCGACCACGGCATGCACCCAGCACAATCAGCAAGCAGAAGAAAACCTGGGACCCATTTCTGCTGTGAAACAGGATAGGGAGAATCGTCTTGTCATAATGTACTGTATGTATAATGTAGGGTAGATATTGTCTATACTGTGATAGATTGTATGTAGTTTGACTGCACTGGGCTATCTGTGGCTGGCCTGATGCTATAATTAATTGGCGTTAAGCATATCGTGGAGCGATTGATTTGTAATCAGTTTAGCTGTTTATATGAATTTCTAGAGAAAAAATAACTATTTATATTATGCTTAATTTTACTATGTATAAAGTTATAAATAGGTTCATAACATGAAATATAATTCTTGGCATGCTGCTCACTCCTACTGCACATCAATTGTGAAAACGTATTATTCTTTAAGCTTGTTTAAGAAATAAAAAAAGGCTCTCTAAGGCTTTAAAGGATCTTAAAACATTTAAAACGTTCTACCTCATGAGTCAGGCACCTGCTCTAAAGACACGAAAACAAACACTATACTGAACTGTACCGAATGCACTACAGGTGAGGGCCTATCTGTCATTTGAAGACGTTCCCTTAAACAGTAATAGTAAAGTAATGCTGTTTTACCCCAGTGCCAGCTGCCTTTCTTGAAGCCCTGGGGATTCACCTCACTCCTGTTTTTAACAGTACTGTCCCCTTAGAGAAAGAAAAGGAAGTTAAACACCACCACCATCATCACCCCAGCCAAGAGCCCGCCTGCATCGCACCTGCTCTGGCCCGACAGCCAAAGCTCAACACCCATCGCTCTGGAACTCTGAAATTGACCTCTGATTCATGGCAGTTCTGAGTCTGCACTTTTAGTTCCAATTTTAAGCCTCAAGAACTTCCTAAAACCGGCAGGGATGTCAGGTTCCTTTCGGGTTGTGTTCAGTCTGGCTGTGGGGCAGGCGTCCACCAGTGCGAGTAGGACACACACTAGTGCGGTACTTAGGAATGGGGGAGGGGGGACAAAGATTCTGTGACGTCAATGATACGCGCGTCTTTGTGGTGGGGTACGAGCACCAAAGTCGGAACAGAGCCCTCAGGAGAATACACGAAGAGAAAACAGGAACAGAGAAAGACAGCGTACTGGCGAGTGTTAAGAGTGTTAGGAACACGGCCAAGATTCGATGAAGAGTAACAAAAGATAAACACAAATGCATTTCTTCACAAAAGCATCCGCAGCCCCACGTAAACTTTAAAAACATGCAGAAAAGCCTTTTACGTTTTACGCTTGATATACACTTAACAGTGGACTACACAGCAGCAATCATAAAAGCTGAACTGAACATGTCACTGTTTCTAAAATGTTATCGGTCCACAAACGGGGAAGTTGAACTTACTGCAGGTGCCTCCACTGAACATGGGTAGAGTCTGAAAAACCATCTTATGGAAGAGGAGAGCAACTGGTTTATATTCCAGCTTGTTCTTCAACAGGTAGCTGTAGTAAAACACGTACCTGCGCTGGCTGGGTATGGTTACCCCCTGAAATACACAAAACATTAGTAAAAATTACTTTTAAACAATCCTAAAGATTGGAAAAATGCAAACACTATGCCGAGCAACGGTTAATATTACACAATACACCTGCCAGTTTCACATCTACGATAAAATGCGGAAGCGAACAGTTTTGTACCTTTTTATCCCTGGTTCTAACTTCCCCATAAAAGTCCAGGGCCTCCTGCGCCTCTGAGAATTTCCTGCGGTGCAAAAGGTAGGCACAGATCATGACACCCGTGCGACCTTTGCCCGCTTTGCAGTGGATGGCAGCAACGTGATTCTCGTCCTCAGACAGCCACTGATCCAAGTCCTCACAGAAAGGCTTTATCAGCTCCAGCTGAGGTGGGTTGTGGTCCTCAAACGGATACTGTGCTACTACAGATCGAAAAGAGATAAAAGATTTCGCATTTAAAGGTACAGTAGACCATTTTGGATACGCTAGCAATCGCAAGCTAGCTTTAAAGCAGAGCGCTCTTCTTTGTCTCCTCTTCGGGTAAGAATGTATAACAGTGATGTGTCTTTCAAGATTGACATGGTTGGCTTGTTAAGATTCACGAGTCATTGCATGTGATTTTGCAACGCACAACCCTCATCAGTCGTGGACGAAACTGCAGACCAACTTCACACAACAAAGACAATGGCAGAGTTCAGACGATAAGGCGTTTGATCACTGGTGGATAATTGGTGGATTATTCAGCAAACATCATGATGATGATGATTAAACCCGACCAATCACATTCAAACAACATACGAATGCCGGCAGCTGCACCTTCAGTTCAGGTGTTAATATGCATAGAGTTTTTAACAATTTCTGGATCGGTTCTAAAAGATTAGACCGGTTCTACAAGAGGTGAACGCAGAACTTAACAACACTGATTTAAAAGGAGCTCAAATAACTAAAGAAGATTTTGAAGAGAACTGGAAACCAAGTTCTAGTGTCACGCCTGATTTCCAGCAAAGCACCTACGCTCCAATTAAAAGAGCACTCGGGGAGCGATACCAAGAAATGTGAATTTTTGAAGTGTGCGCCGTTCTTACCCCTACAGTTGAATTTCGTAGCGTCGTAGTGTCGCTCAGCACATCTGAAAAGTATAACACGCCGTGTCAGATCTCACAGCTTCTGGTTTTCTTTCAGTAACTATTGTTTTGTGCATTCAAATGTTACCAAATACTCACAAATTATAGATTTTATAATGGTTCTTGTGTTTGGAGTCCAAAAACCTGGAACGACAAAACCATCTATGAGAAAATCTGAAATGCTTACGAACGCACGTTTTTTACAATAAATATTCTGTAGAAACAAGCAGATGTTCAGATGTTTACAAGCAAACACATTATGCCGGCTGTTAAAATGAGCTTCGATATCTAACAATGACGACAAGCTGAAATTAAATAACACTATGGAAAAAAACACTGACATTGTGGGATCATTGTGTCAGCTCAAGATTTCAAGATTACATGCAATGCTACATTAGGAAACATTAACTCATAAGAACCAAAACCAAAAAAGGAGGGGCGGTGGGCGGTATGTTTTCCATCTCTGATCTGTTAAACGGTTAAACAACGCTGTGACTCTTCAATGTGCATTTGGAGTGTTCGTGCAAACGCACACATTTAAAAACTGAAAAAGTTAAACGTCTAAATTCACTAAATATATTTTTAAATTTACTAATTCAAACGTATTATATTTTAAACATTGGCAAAGTGCAGAAAATGCATGGAAAGAAGAAACGGAAAATGGGAGGAGAGAGAGAGCATGAGAGAGCGAGGGAAGGAGAGACTGACAGCTAAGCTAAACCTGTGTCTAGGGAACTCACCGCACCACGTCGTCAATATTGTTTCTATACACGCCTTCCAAGCGCTCCGCAGGAAAGCCCATGGCGATGATGTTGGGGTAGATGTCTAACCCTGTTGTTAGGGAACACAAGGACAAATGTGCACCACATACCCACATGCAAAGACTTCAGCTAAACTTGTGCTAAACAAACACACGTCATCATCATTACAAGGATTTTAATAAGCTGCCTTAACAGTTTAATAAGCTGTTAACTTGCATGTTATGGTTTGGCATGTGAAAAAAAAGCAACTATACATAAACTTCATGCCTCAGGTCTAAAAATCTGTTTATTCTGCAGGTTCTCAAGCAAGTCCATCGAGAAGCCTGTTATTTCAAAAACAACAAAGAAAACAAAAGTGAAACCTGTGATACAGGGGCTCAGATACTGGTGCAAATGTCACACTCTCACCATCATCTCTGTTGACCTTTTAAATTTCAGCAAGTGGTAGACCGTAGGCACGGGGTTGTCTGCACACTCTGCACCTACGCAATCTATACCAACACCTTACAGGTCAAAGGTCACCCAGCGGGCGGTGTGCTCAAACACACCTCCCACACTCGATCATGTGGCTTCTTGACAATACGACGATGCTTTGTTTCCTGCTTGTAATTCTTGTTCTGGAGCCTCAGTCGTTTCCTCCGTTCATTTCTGTACGTATTTCTACAGATGTAGCATTTGTCTACTGTACTTCGATGATGTGCACATTCTGTGGGAAGATCTCACCTCAACCACAACAGAGCTTTGTGAGAGAAACCGAGAGAGAGAGAGAGAGAGAG
>JAZGTI010015089.1:0-13657 GCA_036877585.1 Botia kubotai
ATGTGTTTATGTGCTTGTTGCCGAGGCTTTTTTTCCCCTTATCTCACACTGCCCTACTTGAAGGACAGTCTGGGAAGGGTTTTTTTCCGCCTCCTTCTCCCAATGTATTTTATTTCTTATTTTCGATGCTACCTCTCGACTGACCTGTCTTCCCCCAAATGTGATGTTTGTTATGGTCGGAGGGGTCCAATTTCACTGCATGTAACAATGTATGTGACAAATAAAGGGTATCAATCAATCAATCAATCAATCAAAAACATAAAACCACAGCTGCCCAACTCACTGCAGAATTAAATGTGCACCTCACCTCTGCTGTTTCCACCAAAACTGTCCGTCGGGAGTCAATGTACATGGCCGGGCTGCTATAGCCAAACCTTTGGTCACTCGTGCCAATGTCAAACGTTGGTTTCATTGGTGCCAGCAGGGAAAATCTTGGGCTGTGAACAATGTGAAACATGTATTATTCTCTGATGAGTCCACCTTCACTGTCTTTCCCAAAACCGGGAGAGTTACAGTGTGGAGATATCTTTGTTCGGCCAAACTACTTAACCCACTTCTTAACCCTCTTCTTTACACAATTAAATTTCCCTGTCACCTATCGACCTGGTACCAAGAACACCAAGGCAGATGCTCTTTCTCCAAACCGACGAAATACCTCTCTGTCAACCCAGGAGAACAATCTCCCTGAGAAGCTACTCTTAGCTCCAGTTTGAACATCTGGGCATCACCGCCTATACAGTTGCTCAAAAAACATTTTTGGTGGTCCACTCTAACCGCAAACACCATCAAGTTCAATCAACACCTTGACGCCCCTGGTCCCATATCACAGTTGACTTTGTCCAAGATTTACCCAACTCGCAAGGCAACACTACTATACTCACCATAATTGATAGATTCTCTAAAGCTTGCCGTCTAATCCCTCTACGCAAACTCCCCTCCTTCTTAGAAACAGCCGAAATTCTCTGTAACTTCGTCTTCCATTTCTATGTTCTACCCAAGGACATTGTCTCCAATCGAGGACCACAGTTTACTATGAGAGTATGGTCTTCTTTTTTCAAGCACCTTGTGGTAAACATAAGCTTAACCTTGGGCTATCACTCCCAATCAAACGGACAAACAGAACGCCTGAACTTTTGCTCCGCCTCCTCCGCACCACCAAAGGGAAGCTTCTCCGTAATTCTAATATACTTGTATTCAGATTTCAATTCCCATAATGCATCATACCTGGGACTGATCACTTCCGCCATGACACCTGTATCCTATTAGTATTCCCTATTTAAACCATTTACACTCACCATCTCATCTCTTGATTTGCCCCGACTATCATCTCTGAGCGTTTTTCCTGCATTCTGGTTTTTCTGTGTTTGATTTTGGATTGTTTATCTTTTTGCCCGACCCGTCTTTGGACTGTTTGCTGCCTGCCTCAACAATTGCCTGTTCTTCATTTTTGCCTTGCTATGCTTCCTTGTTTCTGTTTGCTGTTGTTGACCCCTGCCTGTTTGACCTTTCTCAATAAAACTCACTGCAGATGGATCCCAATACTTCTGACTCTTCGTTACGTTATGTCATATGCATCTTCTGGACGGTAATTGTTTCTCATAGGGACATAAGATATTTTCATCATTTACAGGTGTACAGGTGTACTGCTGTACATATCCAAAATATCTGTAGCTGTGTCCGAAACAGTTCACTTGTTCACTCCTTCTCTATTTTACATAAAGCGAATGACATTTGAGTACACTTCTGGAAAAGTGAAGTGAGTGATTTCGAACGCTGAAGTAAATACCATGTGTCGGAAAATACTGTTGCAGTCATTTTCTTCATAAACATTACGCCTCCCCTGTGGCAGATTGTATTGTAAAACAAAGTTCATTTTCTCATTGTTTGTCACATTTGTTACATTTATTGTATTTGTTGATAATAGAGAGAACAAAACAACTCCTTGCCATGTTTATTTGCTACATTTTATTTTGCTATAATTTTATTTTATTTTGAAGTAAAAAATAACTATCAACAAGAACAAACACAAGTTTATAAACATTTTTTAGGGTATTTCATGGGCATACATTTCATCTAACAGTTGGGGCAACAATAAACATAAAATTTCTCAAGAGCAATTTTTGAAGGTGACAGATTATACAGCCAAAATTGTACTTGTAAGGGTATGTGTACACACAGGAAAGACTAATGAGCAAAACCCAACACAACAGTAGATGTACAATACTAAAGTCAGTTCACACATAGGCTTATTATCGTGTTAGTTGTAGTGGGTGACTTACTATCCAACAAGCTACAGTATTAAACAAGCTGCCAAACAAGCTAGGTAACATTATAGGTAACATAGCAAACTCGTGGAAAAATACATTGGTCTTTAGTCATGACTCATTTATTGATTTTTCAGCATAATGTGTTAAAGAGAAAAAAATCACTATCCAATGCTTAAGGTTGTGAGTTCCACAACTACTGAAAAACTTGTTCTCTCCATTGGACCAAAGCACTGTGAGGCAGGTGAAGGGCAGACTCAAAATGTTCTTAAACTTACAATACATTTCTTTGCCCCATTTAAGTTTGTGTTGTTTTACTGCTTGCACAATTATTTTAAGTATATGTCATTATATTATTTACAATACACAACTTGGGTTTAAAGGAATTTTTTTACAATACACAATCAGTAGCAATGTTCATATCAAAAACAATAGGCAGGCAGCAAAGGGTCAACAACGATAAACAATTCAAATACGATATGTATTAGATAATGCTAAGCGCGCCGAAACAGGAGTAATCATACAAAGAATTTTGAAAGGGCCCACATACCTCGGACTGAGTTTTCTGCAAGGTAGGTGGAGACGTAAATCCTTGGTAGAGAGACACCCTCTGGCCTGGTGCAAAATGATGGCCAGGTCGTAGACGTCGGTTGGCTTATAGAGTTTGACGTGTAGCTCTCTTCACAACAACACATACACAGGTTGGTTCTTTAGAATGGCCGTTTTATTCTTGGGTTTGTCTTTGTCCTTTGCGCCTTTGATGTCTTAACGCCTTAATGCTACAACGCCACAATGCCGTGAGAACTTGTTGGCCGCTTGTCATGAAAAGAGTTCTTAAGAGTTTATGAGAGTCTTTTTAACTGTCCTTTTGACTTACGACAGCACTGGTTTTAAACTTAAATGTATTTAAACTTAGTAGAGCCTTGTAATGCATCCACTTATCATCAGTCCATCGGGGCATCTAACAAGCACGTAATTTTCGTGAAAGTGACGCATTCCCACACCTTACGTTTAAAGTGCACCAAATGAATTTACATCACATTACAACATATTTACATATTTCAACTGAATATCAAATAGATTAATACAATACATTATGGAGTCAATTACAAATAAAATTAATTATGAAACAAATATACAGAACATTTTAGAAACAGCACTTACACTCCCACCAAAATCACTCATTTACTTGAAATGTGAGATTTTCCTTTAAACCAGTATATTGAAGTAAAGTCAACACCAATCAAATTTCAGGTGTACCTGAGTGTAACTGAGTCATGTGCTTGACTTAATTGGCCTCGATTAAAGTGACTACCTTGTGGATAGGTCTTTTTAAGTAAACTGATCTAGTGTGTGGCTTTCCTTTAACAAATGCAGTGTTACTGACTAGTAGCTTCAGCTTTCGCACAATGCCGTCAGCACTAGGGTAAGTTTCCACTACCCTTGCAAGCTTCCATTCATTTCTTTGAGCGCAATCATCTTGTAGTTTCACAATGTCATTTACTTGTGCATTTTGTGATTTTGCCATTTCTTGCGTTCTTGGAGATTTAATAGATATTCACGTTTCTAGTTCTGCCAAAATTCATTTGCCAGGAACTGTACTCACCTCTATACGCAGATAGAGGTCGTCTTTGCTGAATTTTCATGGAGGTGGCAGAATGACAGAATGAAGAGATTTCATGGTTAGTATGTGATTGGGAGTGAGGGGTTGTGGGCCTGTAGGATCATGAAGATGTTTAGAACTTAATGGTCTGCTGTTGATTATCGCCATTGTCTCACACAGAAATGTTCTAAGAGTCGTGGTGTCAAGTCTGCTAGCAGTCTAGCATTGCAGATAGGATGCTTCAGATTGTTCGAATCTGGCGTTCCCAGACAACTATCATATGACTCGCTGATGGGACATTGACTACAAATTCTTAATCCATTCCCATGAGCAACTCAGAAAACTCTCTTCTAGCACCCATGAAATTTGTTCCCTGATCGCATCTCAGTTTCCATACAGGTCCTCTGATGGCTATGAACACTCGAAGTTCATTCATGAAAGCGTCTGTCGTCTAGTGTCTCTATGTGTACAGCTCTAGAGCACAAGCAAGTAAACAATAATCCAAAATCGTTTTTGGATCCAAAATTAAATCGCTTTAATTCCTTTCTTCCTTTCATTATGATAAAGGGGCTGAAACAATCTATGCCACAGTACGTAAAGGGGGATGCTTCAGTTCTTTCCTCTGGCAGATCTGACATTTTTTGAACCTCTGTAGTTCTTCTGTATCTTCTACATTTTACACACTTGTAGATGCATGAAGAAACCATACTTCCACATCCTAAGATCCATATTCCGTTTGCACGTAACTCATTCATGGTCATGCCTCTTCCTTGGTGGTACACACGCTCGTGATAATGTTTGATGAGTAAGACTGACAAATGTGATTTCTTTGGAAGTATTGCAGGATGCTTTATGTCATGATGCAAGCTTGATTGTAATAACCTTCCTCTCACCCTGAGGACACCATCTTTGTCAAAGAAAGCATTTAAATGACGTAACTTGTTGCGCTTATTCAGGATGTCATTCTTTTGGAGTTTGATCCTTTGAATATCTTCAGCGATGGCCTCTTCTTGTACTAGTTTGATTCTTTTCTTTCTGCAAGACTGGTTGCTTTATTTGTTCTTGGTTGAACTCCCTTGAATTCTCTTACAAACCTCTTTAGTCTGGTAACAGTCCTCACTACTTAAGACCAGTCTGTACACTTAGTGAAGCGGTTTACCATTGAATTAACTTCTTTTGTCTTGATTGCGTTAACATGAGCTTTGCGAAGCTCAGGGTCTGTCATTTCTATTTCTCCCACCGTTTCCTCTTCATGTGGAAGATCTCTCTGCCACAGAAAGTTAGGCCCTTTTAGCCAGTTTGACTCTTTCAGCTGAACTGCACATTGTTTGTTGTCTGGGAGACTAGATGTGTCCGTCTTGAAAGTTTGAAGTGGCCATCTTCCTTTTGCCTTATACCTTCCCTTAGCTTGGACAAGAAAAGAATATCTTCCTAAGAAACTGGATTGTCATCTGCACGGTGATCTGTGAAGTCTAATTCAAATGCCTTAATTATGTCTGCAGAAATGACTTCCTTAACAAGAGTTCGGCAAACAAAGTGTACTTGTTGGTGGTGGAACCTTGTTTGCCAATTGTTCCAGATGAGGCCATTTAAGAGCAGTTTTCGAAGTTGGGATATGTGATCTGTTTTCTGGAATAAACTCTTGCGTAAAAACAGATGGCAGTGGGATTCTTTTCTCAGAGTTGTATCCTCTTACTTGTAGATTTGTCAGTTTCTGACAAGGTATCACTGTTGCCTTTGCGGACCTCGTGGATAGCTGCAGACTAACATTCTCCTTGTTAGTATTTAGCTCTTGAGCTACTTCATCTAGGATAAAGGCTGTGTCACTTTGTGTGTCTAAGAGTGCATAGACAAGGACTTCTTGATCTGGCTGTTTGGTGGATGAGACCCAGACTGTTATGATTGTAGATGTTTGCGTATTTGAGTGTACTTGTCGGACTGCATTGGTAATTGCTGCTGCAACTATTTCTCTGTCTTCAGTTTTTTTTCTTTGAATTTTTATCTTCTTTAGAATGGTTAGGCCTTTGATACCTTAATACTTCTTTGAACTAGTCGTCATGCAAACAAGTAGGATGTCTCTTCTGACACTTTTCACACATGCTCTTATTATCACATCTTATGGAATGATGACCAGTCTGCAAACATCCAAAGCAAAGTTGCTCTTGAACTGTCTCTTCAATAAACTTTAATAAACTACAATTACTTAAGACATATCCTGTTCTTTTACAAAACATGCATGATGAGATGGTTCTTTGTGCCATGTTTGTGTACAGTGTCTTTGCTTGAATGGTTGTTTTATGTTTTGGTTTCCCGCTCTACACACTCCTAAGTGCCTGTACTGAAGATATAGGATCAGAAGCGAGATCAGCTTCCTTAGATAGAAAGTCTACAAACTCTTTGAAGTGCAGGTAACCAGCATGTGCTTCACGGGCTTCCATCACTTTGCGGTTCCATCTGGACACTAACCAATCTGGCAACTTCAGCAGAATTTTCAGTCGTTGAGAACTTCCAATGTCTTCAGGTGGGGCATCGCGGCCTCACAACTCTTGAGGAAATCAGTAGACAACCATCTACTAGTTCCATCTTTAGAACTTTTTTCATTGCATCTTTGAATCATTGCAGCTTGTCTCTGAAGGACTTTCCAATTATGAATGGGTCTCCATAACGTTTCTTCAACAGCTGTCAAGCATAGTTGTATGCAGCTTCAGTACCTAGTAAGAAGAATCCTTTAACAGTCTTCTTTGCAGCACCACCTAAGTACTTCCTTAAATAATATAGTTTCTCATTCTTCGGAATATTCTTCCTATCAATTAACATTTCGAAAGATAGACGCCAGTCTTCGAACTTTAGAGGGTCTCCAGTAAACAATGCAGGCTCTGGCATTGGAATACGGTTGGCACTCATAGCGTCTGCTAATGCACTGACCAGATCAGAGCTGTTTTGCAATTGAGGCATAAGCATTGAAGCTGAAGGAGTTTGAGATGCCTGTTGCAGAGATTGAGCATCATGCAAAAAATCAATTGCATCAAAATTTCCTTCCACTTGATCATAGACCTTTACTCAAGCTCTAGCAGCA
The DNA here is from genome assembly GCA_036877585.1 of Botia kubotai. Taxonomy (NCBI): domain Eukaryota; kingdom Metazoa; phylum Chordata; class Actinopteri; order Cypriniformes; family Botiidae; genus Botia; species Botia kubotai. The sequence goes on from JAZGTI010015089.1 coordinate 6,944, forward strand.
TTCAGCTTCTTTACTTCTTTTAAGCGTTTAAGCTTTCTTCGCTTGTCCTGAATTGCTTGTCGTCTAGCCAGGGCCTCGAATTCAAATTGTGCTAAACGTTGTCTACTTTCGACCTCTAGCCTTTAAAGTTCTGATGCTTCCCTTTCTTGCTCCTCCAGCACTGCCAAAACTTCCTGAGATGCAGCAGCTTCAGCCACAGCTTTGTTTCTTTTGACTGAATGGACGCTAGAATGAGTAGAACTACATTTTGATTGATGAGACATATGTAGTTGATGGTCTTGATAAGAAGCCTATTGAGTGCCAGATCGATCCAACATCAGGCCAAGGTGCTTTCTCTTCATCTGCTGCATGCCCTTCACGTTGCCTTTGTGCTCTTCTGACAATGAATCCTGAGTGATATGCATGCATCAATCCTGCATCGTAGGTCTTGATTAGGAGTCTGCACTCGACAAAGCTCTTCATAAATGGCCTTCAACTCAGAACAGCAGCTTTCTATGTTCTCAATTAGCTCATTCAGCTCGTCTTGGGAAGCTTCATCCGACAATATTTCCTTGCCTAGTCGTCCATTATACTTCCATTTCTCCTAGATCATTCTGTACTGCTTTTGTATACGTTTAAAGTGCACCAAATGAATTTACATCACATTACAACATATTTACATATTTCAAATCAATAATCTATTTATATCAAATAGATTAATAAAAAAATGAGTTAATTACAAAGAATTAATTATGAAACAAATATACAGAACATCTCAGAAACAGCACTTAAAAACAGCATGGAGTAAGTGGGTGTGAGCTCCCTCCCAGACCTCTTCACTCCGTTAAAGCCAGTCGGTGACAGGAGGGAGATCCGTGGGTTCCCCAGACCAAGGGAAGAGCAGAGGTTGAAAACCAAGGACACACTTGAAGGAGTCATACCTGTAAATGGCTTGATCTGGGCGTTTTCTGCCCACATCAGGTATCTGCTCCAGTCAGCCTGACGCTGGTTACAATATGATCGGAGGAATCTGATGATTTCTTGGTTCAAAAGTTCAGTCTGTCTATTGGCCTGAGGGTGGTAACCAGACGTCAGGCTGATGTTTACTCCGAGGCTCTTGAAAAACACACAACTGAGAGGTAAATTGTGGACCCTGGTCCGATACTATATCTTCAGGGAGGCCAAAAAACCTGAAAACAAAATTACACAAGATTTTGGCAGCCTCAAAAGCAGTGGGTAACTTGGGTAGGGCAACTGAATGGCAGGCTTTGGAAAACGATTGATAATGGTGAGTATCGTGGTGTTACCCTGGGAGTTAGACAGGTCACTTGGTGATTTCGTAGCCTGACAGACGGTGCAGTTTTGTATGAAGGTGATGGTGTCGCTTGGGAGTTTTGGCCACCAGTAACGATTCCTGAGACGGTGAATGGTGGCTGCGATACCTCAGCTAGGGTTTTCGTGAAACTGAGTGATTACATGCTTCCTGAACTATTCTGTGACAAACATAAAATTCTCAGGGCAATCAGGGTTAGCTTCATTAGCATTGAGTATTTCTGTATGTAAGTCCCACTGAACAGGGGCAACTAAGAGCTTTTCATGAAGAATGTTTTCTAGGGAACCTGACCTGGGGGTTACTTCTGTCTAAAGAGAAAGGGCATCGGCCTTGGTGTTCTTGGAATCGTGCCGATAAGTGACAGTAAAATCGAATCGGGTAAAAATAAAAAAAACATCTTGCTTAGTAGGGGTTAAAGCGTTTGGCTGAATGTTTATATTCTAAATTCTTATGATCTGTGATCACCGTGAAAGGGTGTGCAGGCCCCTCGAGCCAGTGTCACCACTCCTTTAAAGCGAGTTTGATAGCTAATAGCTCTTGGTTTCCCACGTCATAATTTTGTTCTGCAGATGAGAGCTTGCACGAAAAATAGGCGCAGGGGTACATCTTAGGGGACATACCGTGATGCTGAGAGAGAACCGCCCCTACACCTATGTTTGAGGCATCAACCTCCACAATGAAAGATAGCTTGGGATCTGGATGGCGTACTATAGGTGCGGTAGTGAAGCGATTCTTTAGTTCTGAGAATGCCCTTTGAGCCACGTCATTCCACACTAGCTTGATAGTTTGGCATTTAGTCAGGGAGTTTAAAGGAGAGGCCACAGAACTACAGTTGAATAACGTGAATAACGTGTTCTTTCAACGTCTCTGAATAAATCAAAATGTCGATGTAAATTATTGCAAATTTATCCAGCATATCACGAAATATATCATTCACAAAAGACTGGAATACAGATGGGCTATTAGCAAGACCAAACGGCATGACTAGGTGAATGTCGAGAATGCTGTCTTCCACTCATCCCCCTTACGAATACGAACCAGGTTAAAAGCGCTCCTGAGGTCAAGTTTTGTAAAGAACCTAGCACGCCAGAGTTGTTCCAGGGCTACGGGAATGAGTGGAAGGGAGTAATGGAACTTAATAGTAACCTCATTGAGCCAAGATAATCTATGCAGGGTCGCAGTCCCCTGTCTTTCTTCTTAACGAAGAAGAACCCAGCTGAAACTGGCGAGTTAGATGGGCGAATAAACCCCTTAGCTAATTCTTCGTCTATGTATTGCTGCATAGCAGCCGGTTTAGGTTGGGACAGCGGAAAAATTTGACACTTAGGGGGTTTAGCTCCAGGAATAAGATTGATCACATAGTCTACCTCACGATGTGGGGGCAATTTGAAAGCTTTTTGTTTTCTAAAGATCTGAATATTTGGGAGGTATGCGAGAGGGAGAGGAGAGCGGAGTCTTAGAGTGCATTACGACTGGGGTTGACTGGACAGGAACAATTATTTGCAGACATGACTGCTGACATCTATCTCCGCAACGGATAATTTCTCCCTCACTCCAAGAAATAGAAGGTTTGTGTGCACGCAGCCAGGGCAAACCCAGAACGATGGTGTGATCAGGTGCTAAGATGGCGTATAGACATAAGTTTTCAGAGTGGAGCACCCCCAGGAGCACATGTAAACTCTCAGTTTGGTGCTCCACTCTTCCTAGTCCCAACAGACGTCCGTCTATCGCCTCCACCTCTAGGGAAGAAAAACATGGTATTAGCGAGAGAGTCAAGCGGTAAGTCCTCCTTGGTTGAGACGTGTCAAAACATGTCAAATTTGGACAGTTGGTGGCCCTAAGGGATTGATTTAGTGACTCCACAATTGGTGTGTTAATGGTCATAATTAATCATAATCAATATCAGTGTGCCAAATGTCATAACTTTCCTATGTAAGATTCTATGGGGTGCCTTAGACTTCAAAAGCAGAAGAAGAAAACTAACGGTTTCTAATTACTGTCATATTACAGATAAATGTTGAATCAGGAATGCAATACAATAAAATACAATAAAAACACAACTGTTGATTACATGACATTTCTTAATGTTGCCTGAGGTAGTTGCCAGCTAGTTATATTGCATCTGAACAGCAGGTTTTATGGAAGCAGTTCTATCAAAGGTTAGCCCATCATGTCTTGTTAACTAAGTGCAGCAAACCAAAAATATCCATATCTGCATATGAAATCACTCAGTATTATATAATCAGTGTATATACCGAATATGTATATCATTTCTTGAATCCACGAGAACCATGCAAGGTGTTGCCACCCCTCATAGTTCTCGTGCAAACCCCTGCCACTCCATAAATAATTTTGTAGATCTGCCCTGGGGTGATTGATTTAAAAGTAATTTTGTAAATCCTTTATGACCAATAAAAGGCACCTGTTGCAGGCAATTTGCATCATAAATATGAATAGTGCTTAAATGTTTAAACAACTTATCCCCCAATCTCCAAATGTTGGTGTGGATCGAGATGGATAGATGCTTTTAGTAAATTTGCCTGGCGGATATACATACAGTGTGGGTAGACATACCAAATAAGCTATTAAGCGGATGCTTCTTTGTTTTTGTAGGTGTTCAATATGCTTTTTCTATCTAGGTAAATTTATTTTTCGTTTGCTTTGTCGCACTCCAGGGGAAAACGGTATTTCAATGATTAAAAAGTTACTTGTAAATATATTCCACTAGGTGGCGGTAGAATTTTTTTTCTCTTTGTCTGAACTTGTGTACATTTGCTGCTAGCACAAATGCTGGAGCCTAGAGGATAGACATAAAAAGATCATCGTTAATGTTGAGAGGGCGTTCATGTTTGTTTTTCTAAACTCAAAATGCACAATATACACTGTTTTCCACATATTTTACCATGTCTGCCAGAATTTGTGTGTGCTTGTGTTTAGAAATATTTACTGACATTGCAGATATTTGCAGGACATTTCCCCAATTCCAAAGGAAATGAGATTGGGTTCCTGTTGCTAAGAGGAACACATTTTTACTATGAATGACAAACAGGTTTTCACAGATTTCTTTTGTAGCAGTGTGGAGCTATTTTAATCTCTAGATGGTGCTAGTGAGAAGGTAGTGACTAAAACACTCTCACATAAAGTTTTACTAATAATGAAAGTGCTCATAATCTTGTGTCTAAACGCAGTAAGAATTACAAATATTACAGTAATCACAAAATCAAGTATTGTGTGAAACAAGCTTACAAACACTCAGTGTTTAAATTAGATGGGTGTTGTGAGGGTAGTCCTTGGGCAGTCATTTGAAGGGGCCATGTTATATTTAGGGAGGTTTTGAACAGCCTCCAATACAGTGCTCACAGATGTTATTGGTATTTTGATGGATTATGTAATAAAACACAAGTGCATGATTTCATTATAATAAAAATAGGACATAACAAGTGTTGATAAATTCAGAACTTTTAAATGAATGTGAAGCATTAATTTTTTTAATTCAATTAGATTTTCATTAGTAGTTTTGAGTTTATGTTTTTAAGTTGTTGCCATGGGAGTGGTACATCATTAAAAATTATTACTAAGGATAATACTAAATATACTAATATTAATATACTAATACTAAGGAGGTGTGTGAACTTGCTAGTACAATGTTAGACACTGTAATATGTTTTGGCCCCCTCCCTGCTTATCAGAATGACAAAATACATAGCAGACTGTCATCACTAAACAACTGGATGTCTAAGTGGTGTTCAATTATTAATATAGTTTTTGGTGTAGACCTGATGTCAAAGGAGGAACACAGATGGCCTCCATCCATCCTGCAGTGGTACTGCTGTTTTATCTAGAAATCTGGCACATAGTCTTGCTATTAATGCTACTAATACTTGACTAACTGGGGCCCAGGTCAGGAAGCAGACAGACTGACTTAACAAACTGTATGCTAGCCCTCACACGTCACAGAAGACTATTGTACAAGATTTACAACACATAGAATCACCTAAATATCCATACAAACAACTAATAAGGCTTGGATAGATCCTTTATCAGATCTCTCTCTCTCTCTCTCTACAAAATTGCTTTTTGTTAATGATATGATCATGGGTCTATCCTCCAAAATATAAGCATGAGCCTCCTCCAAAAGGTAAAGGGGAGATGTTGTTGCACTTTATATGAATATTTTTACAATTACCCAGAAATCTGATTTCAGATACAATTCTTTTGAAGTAATGGTGCTCAATATAACTTAATTTGGTGTAAATGATAAATTGAGTTTGTAATTTCTACTGTATACCAGCCACCAGGGTACCACACAGACTTTATCAAAGAATTTGCTGATTTTTTTAATCAAAAATAGTATTGGCCAGAGATCAAGTCTTGATCAAGAGATCAAAGTCACCATTTATTGGTAATTTTAACATCCATGTGGATAATGAAAAGCATTGGGGTTGGCTTTCAAAGACATTTTAAAATGTGTTAGGACCCACTCATTGTCATAATTATATTTCAGACTTAATACTGTCCCATGGTGTAAATGTTAATGACATTAATATTCTGCAGTAGAGCAAAGACATTTTAGATCATTATCTTGTGACCTGTTAAGGTGTTCCTGTAGCTCAATTGGTAAAGAATTGTTAACAGCGCAAAGGTTGTGAGTTTGTTTCCCAGGGAACACACATACTTATTAAATGTATGATTATAGTGGTTTTGATTTTTACCCATGGTTGCAACATCAGCTCCTTTGCTACAAATACAGCAGAACGATAACTTCTGTCACTAAAGACTGTTTTATCAACAATCTACCTGAACTGTCTTAATTCCTTAGTATTACAGATACTAATTATTACTAATTAAGTAATTATTAAGAGACATGGAGTTAAAACTGGGTGTCCTTTTTGAAAGCAATTTGAAACACACATTTCCAATATTTGTAAAACTGCATTTATCAATCTTACAAATATATCACAACTATACCACATATGTGTCAAACACAGAACAGTTAATTAATGCATTCATGACATCAAGACTTAATTATTGCAATGCCTTACTGGTGGCTACCCTGCAGCTTTAGTACAAAAACTCCATCTGGTTCAAAATGCCAATCAAAAAGTATTACCATATTAGCTAGTTCTGTCAACACTGCACTTGCTGACTATCAAGCATCGTATAAACTTTAACATTCTGCTTAAAGACGCATCTCTTTAATTTGTCCTACACATAGTTGTCAGGACGCCGGTCTGATCAGCCGGGTTTGTATTGTTTTTTGTCGGAGCACGCAGTTGTTTGACAGCTCGCCACTTGCTCCGTTGTCTGCGTCAGCCCCTCCCTCTCGTTGTGTCCCAGCTGTGTTGCATCTCCGTTATCACCTGTTTGCTTGCTCATTCTCTCCCCTTTATATCTCCCTCACG
>JAZGTI010015090.1:0-12807 GCA_036877585.1 Botia kubotai
TCATCATTTAACCTAAACTACAGTATGAGGGGGCAAGTAAGGGAGTAAACAGAGCTGAGAGTGTGGGGGGATAGGACTGGGGCCCCTTATGAGGCTGCAGGGCCCTCGGGACCCTCCACACAGGCAGAGTGAGGCGGGTACCTCCTGTCCATGATGCCACAGTGGGAGCCTCTGGGCCCTCGAGGGGCCTCCAGAACTGAGAGGAACACCTGGACCTGCCATTAGTCACCCAGACATACGGTGAGCTGGAGATCCAGAGAGAAAGACATACACACACACACACACACGTATGCAGTTACACCCCCCCACAAGAGCTGCACACACAAACACATGCTTTAACATTGATGCACACAACTGATGAGTAAACAAGAACTAGCACACGCAGAACCGCACACATGACATTAATACACACATAGCGTAAAAATCTGACTGAATAAAAAGTTGTCATGAATATGAAGAGGCATAAAAATACACTATAATAAAAACACACACGACAACACATCCGCTCACACACGCTGCGAGGCAGGGTGAAGGAGACACCTGGACAGCAATGTGGTGAATAAGGACAGGATAATTACTGTGGTATTAAATGGTACGCTCCCCAGGGCGACACCAGAGCGCCCAGCCGGGGGTTCAAGGACACAGAGAACTGCACCTCAGCACTGTCATTAGACGAGTGCACTGTCTCTCTGCCCGTCTTCTGCTTAACCTCTCTCTCTCTCTCTCTCCCACACACACACACACACACATCAGATATAAACACAAACAGCTGCACCACAGCATTACAGCCACACACACTGTTTCTGACTGTCTCGCTCCTCTCTCACATGCGCAGACACAATCACACAGAACACGTATAAACACAAACAGCTGCTCTTAAAGGGACAGCCCACCAAAACAACTCGCATGACATTTTTTTTTCCACAGAACATATTAAAGAGATGGCAGTACACCCGCTAGCTCTTTCTATACAGCAAGGGTGACTTTTTCATTATTTTAAATATTAACAGCGTTAAAATAGAAAAAAATACAATTCTATAAAATCTCTCGTGTTCTGTAAAAACCAGGAAAGTAAAAAACGATTTTTGGATGAGCTACTCTTTAATTACTACCATTTAGCATCAAACATATACAGAGAGAGAGAGAGACAGAGAGAGAGAGAGACACAAACATCAATCCAACTATCAAAACACACACACACACACACACAAAGAGATCTGGGATCTTTAAAGAAAAGTCAATGGCTGGACCGGACCCACACCAGCTCTGATAGCTCAGATTTGTTCATTCTGAGAAACTCACTCTCACTATGTGGCACGGCAATTAGCCCAAAAGAACAGCCATATCACACCACACCAAACAGCAAATCAACTGAGCATTATGCTAACAATGCCATTACTTTACAAACAAACACCCCCCCACTTCCACACCCGCTGAAGGCTATGGATCTGCGCACTGCAGGACGCATGCTAAACAACGGACAATGCGCGACTGCCAACAGGTAAGGACCGCTTATTCACTTAACTGTGTTTTCATCAGTGGATTATTATTTTTTGTTAAACCTATACACTCCCTGACATGCACACACACACACACACACACACACACACAACACACACATTAAACTAACACGCATAGCCTGTATCACGTTTCATTACAGTTCAAAAGCAAAGAGGGACATCAGCGCCACCCAATGAGTGGCCAGCCATTAGCTTTTTAACACACTGACAGGGTCCAAAAAAAACCCTTTAATCAAGGTCATGAAGATGAAAAACCTCAAATAAAACTAAACAAAACCATAAACAGGAAAGAAAAAACGGTATCAAGTTAAATGTGGTTGTCAACAAAAAGGACCAAACTATAACAAAATGGAAGGTCTCTGTGTGTTAAAGAGCACACACTGTCTCCATCAAAAGGGGCTCAGCTGGGGGAAAGAAGTGGTGGAGAAAAGAAAGAGAGGACGAGACAAAGGTACAGCGAGTGGGAAAAAAATCTGCCCAACATGAAACAGATCAAAGGCTGCGGTCGGGAGAAAGGGAGGCCAGGGGGTCCAGTAATTACGGCCCACATCCGCTAAAGCGAGAAACAGAGGATGGAGGCAGTGTGAAAACTTCTCCAATCCACTCACTCCTGGGGTTGCCTTTGCGCTAGTCCTTCACACACACACTCAGACCCCTACCAGGACATACAAACGCTGCCAGATCCCATCCTGGCCCTCCCCCTTTGCCAGCAAGGCTCAAGCCCATGCAGAGAGCTCTCCTGCTGGCCTATGGGGGGGAAGGCTGTCCAGTGTGACTGCCCAACAAAAAAAAACTTTGTGGGGAACTTCTTGTTTTGCCCAAAGTGCTGTTCCCTGGAAAGGAGAACCAAGTTGACCTTTAGACAGGCACATATTCAAATACAATAACACATACAGATGTGAATAAATCATTTGAAGGACATATCCACAAGCAGCAGCATATAGGGAGTGCACAAGCTTACAAAATACAAACATGAATACCAGCGGCTGCACATACACACACACGTATGGAGTCATTCATGTAAATGGCTGCTTACACATGCAGGAACAGACAATTGGGCACACAGTGTGGTAGAGGGCAGTCTGAGGGGGGCATAAGATCAGTGGAGACCACTAGCTGCTTGAAACTCTGTGGCGGAATAAAGGATTGCAGTTGCACTAACAGTAAATGCGCAGCCTCATATTCCCACATCAAACACTTCCCTGCCAACACTTTTTAATTACCCAGAAAAACAGAAACATGAGAATGGCTTCAGTCACGGACATGCAACGACCCCTGATCACGCTTTTATGTGTCCCCTCCATCTCTCCTCCACCCCCTCACTTTTATTCAGCAGTACACATTCAAACTCAACTAGATTTTGACATTTTCTGACAAAAACATGAGTGCCACTTGCCTGCGCAGAAGTCACGCTTATGGTGCTCAGAGTGACTTTTAGAATGTTGCTATGTGGTTGCTAGGGTGTGTGCAGTTAATGCAGTGTTCTGGGCGGTTAAAATTGTAGGCGATTCCTACTAGCCCACCCCCGATTCATGAATATGGATCAGGTCCCTCTTTTAATGGAAGTCTGGGAGATTTGTGATTACTTTGACAAAGTAATAGAAAACATCTCTTCAACAAGCTTTAAGATTTGAGGTGTCGTTCCTGTAGCACAAAGGAGGGACGAGATATGTACAGCAGTCTAATGCTTTGGTTTGGGGGTTTGTTCAAATCCCAAACCACAAATACGAGCACCAGTAAACCACAGCAAACATCCCTAATTAAATTAATAGAGACTGAGAAACAGAACACACACGCACGCACACGCACATACACACACGCGCACACGCACACACACGCGCACACACACACGCACACACACGCACACACACAAGCACACACACAAGCACACACACAAGCACACACACACAAGCACACACACAAGCACACACACAAGCACAACCCCTATGGAAGGGTGCGTTTTTCTGTCACACCACCTCACGCGCATCACCCAAAATTAAATGAATATGAAAAATTAAATTAAATCAAACCCCCAAGTGTTTTATTACTTACTAGCATTTCTAGCCATTAAGCGACTGCATTACTAAAATATGAATAATTAAGGACATGTGGGTAATATTATACTGAAAAACATTTGGGCGTGCCTTATTTCAATTGGAAGACACACATTGTCATCTCTGGAAAGTGTCTGTCAGGGGCCACTGATCTGAGGCCTGAGGTGTGAAATGTCTGAGGGAAACACAGGGTCAGTCTATAACAGGCAAACATTCACAACAAATTTCAGCACCTCCCATTTGTCTCTACTAAACTCCCTCACCACCTGTAGATTCCCACTGTGGAGTTAATTTCCAACCCTCTAAAGTTCTTAAACATCACATTCAGTATTTTTCATTGATTAGATTTGAGTCTCAGCTCTGGCCTTCAGTGCAAACAGTGGAACAATTTCTCCTCTGTGAGCTATCAGCTCGTACAGAGCCCTGCCAAGCCTCTCTGACATACTCATATCACATATTTTGGGCTCTGGGGGAATGATGCTGCCTTGTCTACATCAGAAAGTTTATCCGTTCTGATCCAAACTGGCGGTGGAAACTCGCCATTGCTGTCATTGCAACCTAATCGCAACACTATCACCAAAGAACCCTCTGCTGTCCCACAATGCACAGGGTTTGTTTCTGCCCAGAGTGAATCTGTTACTGATAGCTCGGACAGAGTCCCAAAAACAGTGCCACATTCACTCGAGAACTGCAGAGTAAAATCTCACAGAATGTTGGCTGAAATGTTTTAGTCTAACTGATTAGTAACGAGCAGAAGCTTTTAATCAAAGCTAAAATTAAAGGTACTTTTAAATTTATCATTACATTTATCTCATAACACTTCATAAAAAAATCACAATAAAACACCTCTTCATTATTTTGATTCTCATTTGTGTAAGAGGGTTTGTGTTCCTGTACCTTTCAATTTTCAGGTGTATATATAAGCCCCCACTCCACACAAAACCAGAGGCCACAGAAAACTGCAGAATGCTGCATAAATTACACCCCCGTCATGTTTAAGCACATGATGTGTATTCATTCGTTAAATATTTTGATTATGCCTTTAGCTCACAAAAAAAACTCAAATCAAAAGATCAGCCCCCTTAAATTTAATGTGATACATATCAGCTAGATACACTACAATACAATACAAAACCAACACACACACACATTTTAGCTCTCCTCAACTTTTCCAGCATGCCTGGGATTATTAGTCTACTCTTTACGTCTCCCATCTGTACCAACCTGTTTCCAGCCCCTCACCAGTCAACCTAAAGCCCTCACAGCTGTCAGAGCCTCCTGACCCGCTCTTCTCTCTCTCTCTCTCTCTCTCTATTCTCCGTTCCCTTTCCTTCAAAACCTCACTCTACTTTATCTCCTCGTTCACAGGCCGCACACTTTGGCAGCAGACTGAGGGTTAACCAGCGTTCCCTCTCTTTCTCGCTGTCTCCTCTACCAGAAGCAGCAGCGGTTCTGGTCCGCCCTGGGAGCAGAGCATGGAAACAGGCCCGCATTGCTGTGCTGCATCCTGAGGGAGTTCATTACTTGAACAGGGCGCTCCCACCAGCCATCCAGAGAGCAGGTCCACCACGGCCCTACTGCGCTCCACTGGAGCTGCTCTCATTAAATGAAGGGAAAAGAAAGAACAAAAGAATACAAGAGAATGAGAAAAAAAACTTTGGAGGGGAAACAGAAATGACAAGACACTTTTGTTTTTTTAAATCTTCTTCTTGGACTGTTTTTTTTAATGATATTTATTTGTCCGTTCTCCAAGATGGAGTCTGCGCACTGGCTTTACCAGCCACCCCCGGCTCTGGTTTCTTATTCAGCAGTGAGTTTCCCATCCTCCCCAGAAATGAGAAACAGGTTTAAATATTTTACAATGGCTGGGTGACTGGCGGAGGATCTGAGTTTGGAGAAACAGCCGAAGAATTCTCCAGATCTTTAACCCCCAATGGAGGACTGAACCCTTTGAACGATCAACCACAATCATACACTTCCTTGTCTGTATCTCTCTTGGGAATCTCCATATGGAACAATACACATCTAGTGTGCTAATTCTGTTGAACGTCGTTAAGAGAAAAAACAACTTGTGTCTCTTTCGTTCGATATTATGCTTTAAATCTAGAGCTGTTCTGTTCTCCATCCTTCTCAGAGTCCCCTTTCGTTCTTGGGGGAGGCCCCTTGCGACCCTGCCAAGATGCGAAGGATTCCAATCAGGCACTTAGCTGGATGGCTATTTCCAGGGACAAAGGACATGGAGAGGAGCAGAACTGAAGGGGAGGGGGGAGACGAGGGGGAACAAAGACTGCTCACGGCACCCAGGGGAGCAACCAGCCACTGACGTCACCATGTGAGAGTGTGCGCGTGAGAGAGGTAGAGGGAGGGTGCAGTGGGTGTGTGAGACACTGCCTGAGGCTGGCAGAGGTCCCCAAGGCGGGCGGTCCTCAGGGAAGATTGGAATAGAGGTTTTTATCATTTACAGACACACAACGGCTGTGTGCGAAAATATCAACTGTGACATATCGTAATGATGGAAATGAGAATGTATGTATCATACTGGTGTTTGATGCATATCTGAGAAGCAATGAAGCTTATTAATGTCATGGGAGATGTAATATGAAGACAGCATTCTGTGACACATTCACTGCCGCCACCTCATGAAATTCAATGTAATGAACGCTAGAAACCCTAAAATTTTCCACACCAAAATCTAGTGAGCTATTTCCCAGACAACACCAGACATCACAGACATAAGGCAGTACTGCACATATCCTTCCCAGAATGCAGTGCAATGCTCTGATGGACAAATCAGGAAAACTGTTAATTAGAGAAACGGTACAATAATTATGAACACACTCTTATTTCAAAAAGTTGTGGCTAAAACAAATATATATATATATTAACAGTAAACAGCCGGGCAGCTCACTAGATATTAGAACAGACCTATAACTCATATACACCATATTAAGGGAAATAAATCTAGGCCAGAGGAAGCACTTGCGGTTGTGTGTGTGTGTGTGTATCAGTGTGTGAGCGATTGTCAATAGGGGTGAGAGTGTATCCGCGTACGCTGCCGGCCGTGGTTAATGGACTCTGTCTGCAGAGGGGAAAGGCTGGGCTCAGTAAAGGAGCGAGGATTCTGACAGCCTTGCCCCTTTCTCTCTGTGCGCACGTCCCAGGAGCCCCACATTTCCTGACATTTCACTTGACAAAGGCGAGCCACACCTGAGCGCAGGGTTAAAACTATTATAACAGCTCTCTCCCTGGCACACTGCCCTTTTGCTCCCCTGCACCAAGTGTGTGGGGGGGGGGGAGTTTGGAGGGGGGGGTTACTTAACCATGTATTGTGAACAAATTTGTACTCAAGTCAGCAAAACCTGACAAACATGAGCAAAACCTACTTTTTGCGGACGTCCTCATTTGTAACCACAAAAATATATATCGATTTTTTTTTTTGTTTTTTTTGTATGCAGAAAGTTTTGAGTTAGGGTTGGGTCTATGTAATGTCCCCNATGTATTGTGAACAAATTTGTACTCAAGTCAGCAAAACCTGACAAACATGAGCAAAACCTACTTTTTGTGGACGTCCTCATTTGTAACCACAAAAATATATATCGATTTTTTTGTTGTTGTATTTTTTTGTATGCAGAAAGTTTTGAGTTAAGGTTGGGTCTATGTAATGTCCCCATTTAGACAGGTAAGTATGCATGTGTGGGTGAAAGAGGGAGAGAGTGTGTGTGTCAGAATTTGAAAGAGAATGTGGGTCTAGGTGTGTGTGTGTGCATACTTGGGGTCTGCAGCTGCGCATGGGTGTGACAACTTGACACAGCAGCACATGACCGCATCTTTATACTGCATGGTGACCAAGAGCTACAACACCTGGAGAGAGCAAACCATTGACATTCCTGCTTCTTTCAACAGCAGCTGCACAGAAGAACAGCTTCCTGCAGAAGAAACCTGCCATGTTTTTCCATCAAGGGCACTTAGTTGTGCAATTACTGTAGGTTGTTTTGAGCCAATCACGTCAGCCGCAAATGCCATGTGACTAATTGTTCTGGACCTGCAGGAAAATGATGTCATGATACTGTTGACTGACTAACAGCACCACAAAACAGCACAGTTCCAAACATGTCAAGTTTTTAAAAGCCATGCAAAAACAAACTGATGAAAAACACCTAATGGAATATTCGTAATAAGCATTTCAGTGAATGATCGTTAATAAATAAAGATGCTGTTTGCTAACAGATGGTGTACTTACACCTACCCGCATGGGCCAAATACACTGTGCTAACCAGCAAAACCTTGACCGGTTTATGTTAACAATAAAACAGACAGCAGCAGCAGCAGCTCTTGAGTCCAAACCTGCAGGGCCCACACAAGCCCTCTCTACACCCACACTCAGCCCATGCTAAGCTGGCTGTAGGGAGCCAGTGAAGAGTGGAGAAACACAGCTAGCAGCCCAACGCCATAATAGAGAGAGAGCACTGGGGGCACATGATCCAAACTCAACAAGAGGTGAGTGAGTGAGTGAGTGAGTGAGTGAGTGAGTGAAAAAGAAAATGAAGGAGGGAGAAAGGACACAGCAGGAGCGCTCGAGCGAGGGGGCAGGAGACATGATGGGCTGTAGAGGGGAAAGAGAGAAAGAAAGAAAGAATAAGATAGACAAAGAGAGAGAGAGAGAGAGAGAGAGAAAGAGAGACCAGAGTTTGGAGACAGAGGGACAGCAGAATTTGGGTTACCCAGTACAGGGTGAGAGAGAGAGAGAAGGGGGACAGAGTTTGGGATACTCAATACAGGGTAAGAGAGAGAGAGAGAGACAGATAGAGAGGTAGAGCAGCGTTGAGGTTACCTAGTACAGAGACAGAGAGAGTAGAGGGGGGGGGGGTGGCTGTGCCTCATTACTGTGACCCCCCGTGAGGAACCTGGTGACGGCTATATTCTCCAGCTCCCGAGGTCACAGAGGTCACGCCACAGACCGGAGGTCACACTCTCTCACACAAACTAACTAAACCACAAACTGATTAACCAGCCACTGAAAGGTGGAAACCCCTGACCTCTGCCACCCTCACCGCCTCACCCGGGCTTGGACAAAGACCGCATCCCGGCGGAAAACCAACAAAAGTCGGCCAACTTAGAATAAACAAGCATGCTCCAACACAGCCACACAAATGTTCAATGGATGCGCCACTGACCTCGACTGACTCCAGACTCAAAGTTGAGCAGCCACATCCAGGAATGGAAACCTAATTTAATCTGCAGAAAATTCATTTCAAACCAGCACACTTCCTGAGGCGCGAACAGATCCGTATGTATGAATGCGTTACGGCGCGCTGTAATATTTATGCATTTGTAGATGAGGGTAATACTGACAAACGGAGACTATTTGAACCTGGCAGCCATGCTAGTCACATCCAATGCGCCCACTAAAACAAAAAGACGCGCGGCCAGAGCTTGTGCAAATAAAAACGGTATGAATTATGCATACTTCTGTGGATGTGCACCAAAAGAAATAGATGTGTAATTGTGTACTTTGATTATCTGTACATTTATTTGTGCATACACACCCTTCCCATAACCAATGAATACTAATGAGCGTATCTCCCTCTTTCTCTCTCCCCATGAGCAGGAAAAAATGTGTGTGGATATTCCAACAGATTTTGGCTTCTTCCTGGGCACACGCAGACAGACCAAATATTTACTCTCCCCTCTTCCGCCTGCCTGCTCGACACAGCAGCAGAGAGAGAGAGAGAGTGAAGGAGAGTAAAAAAGAGAGTTACATTTATAATCGGCTGATTTTTTCCCTCCGAGAAGGCAAGCTGAATACAAGTACGCTGTCGCCAACACACGTGCAGTGCGCACACACACACACACTACTTTTGTGTCCTTTGGCAAATTCTTTTATTTCAGTCTTGCATGGAGCTGAAAAAATGAAGAGAGAGAGAGAGAGAGAGATAGAGAAAGAGAAGAGGATGGTAGAAAAAGGAGAAGAGACAAAAACGAGAACGTCCCCACAGAGTTTTTCTCCCTTCCTGGTGCGAGCGAAGGTCCCCACAGAGTCCCTGTGTAATTTCCAGTGCCTCAGAATTCAGGTATTAATAAAGGCCCCATGGGGAACTGCACACAATATAACCCTACATTTTCAGGCATTATGAAAGGACGCCCCCAGGGGTCTTTGGCTCAAATTTCTGAAATGCAGGCATTGTAAAAAAGGCACCCCAGGGGAGTCCCCCGCAATAAAAATCTGCTGAATTCAAAGCATTTTTGGAGTCCTGGTGGGAAGCTATTACTCCCTCTGGAAGCGCTTTTTTCCTTTTTTCTTTTTCTTTCTTTCTTTCTTTTTTCTTTTTTTTTACAAAACATGTGTCTCTGACATGTTGACAGATTGCTCAGTGAAGTGTTTAGGTGCGCGCACAAGCCGAGCCTCCGCAGACACGAGACACCAAGCACTGCACTCTCTCTGCCTCTCGAATCTCCCAAAACTGGTGCCATCCATATTTTACACCAGCGGAAGTGGAGAATTTGGGGCTGAATGTGTGCGCGAGAGGGAAAAGCGAGGGGCGAAATGCAGGATGAGTGGCGTCGTGTACGCGAGGAGGAGAAAAACGGAGCAGCGAGAGAAGAGAGACTCAAAACGAAGAGAGAAAAGAACTTCATCGTGAAAAATGAACCCTGTGATGAAAAATGACTTCCAGTGTGCTTTGAAACAACCCTCCTTCGTCTCACCCCCTCCTTCTCACCCTCTCTCCCAGCATGCCGTGCTCCCTCCCCTCCTCAATCTAGCTCTCTCTTATGGAGGCAGGGCTCTTGCTCTCCCTGGAAAACCTGAGTTTACAACCAGCTGTGACTGCATTTGTATCTGTGCCAAAGGCTTAGTAGAGGAATCTTCAGGCCACCCTCTGGCTCTGAGAGAGAGAGAGAGAGAGAGAGGGAGAGAGAGAGAACGGAGGGGGTAAGGGAGGACCAACACACAAAGCAGCGCTCACTTTGAGGGAACACATGTAGTCTGATTTCTGGAAACACACGACACGCAAAGGTGCCCGCTCAAACACACACACACACACACACACACACACACCTCTGGTACAGGCATTGCCGTCATGCATCACTTTAAGGGGGCACCAGTCTTTGCTCACTTTGCACTGTAGAAAAGACGTGACCAAAGGGGATAAAAACTGCAGCAACTACTAAGTGTAAGATTTGGTCAAAGAGAACACAGTCTTTTCAGACTTAACGTGTAAGACTGTTCAATGTATGGAAAAGAGCTGTTTTTTAATAATCATTCATTTGCTGATGAAACACACCAGGTTCTAAGAACACAGAGGTGGAGAGATGACAGAACATTCAGGAATGCTGACACATAGACTTCCATTGAAAGTGTGTGATTTTTAGAATGCCATTTAAGATTGACTTAAGAAACTGCCACTTCTTAAGTCATATTTAACTAAGAAGATTAAATGAAAATACAAATGAATGTCAAGACACATTAATTTAAATAATCAAATCAACTAAAACACTAATAACAGATAGAACTCATAAATCAGCACTTAATTTAGGGCACTAATATCAGAGTTTGTCCTTCTCCGTGTACAGTGTTTTCTTCTTACTCAGTCTAGTTACTGTAGATCAAGTTTCAAACTATTCTCTCTCTCCCTGTCATTATCTCTCTCTTTCTGTCCCTCACACTCTCTCTGTCTCTCTCCCTCACCCCTCTCTGTCTCTATGTCTCTTTCCCCGTCTCTCTCGCTCTCTCTCTCTCCCTCTCTTTCTCCCTTTCCCCGTCTCTCTCTCTCTCTCTCTCTCTCTCTGAAGGATGGAGGGAGATGGTAAATGATCTGCAGTTTTAATAAGAGTCTTGGCCTCTCTGGATTCAGCTGCTGCCGTGACGACAGACAGAAGTTGGGGGGGGGGGGGATGGGGTCTTTGGTTGGCTAGTACATGCAGATGAATGGATGGGTGGATAGGTGGAAAGGATAATGCATTTGTGGAAGAAAATGCTCTGGGCAAGTGTGTCAGTTCAGTGTGTGTTTAGTGCATGAATGAGGGGGGTGACTGCGGGCTCCCAAGGGCCCAAACCACCCAGAGGCCCCATCACATACCCCCATTACACCCTGACTGTCTGCAGAGGAGAGGGCAACACAGCTCTGTATGCATGTGTGTGTGTGTACATCTATAGAAACTAAATGAGTTTGTGTGCATGAAAGCTACAAATCTTGAGAGACAGAGACAGAGAGAGAGACTCAGAGAGAAAGAGAGAGAGAGACTCAGAGAGAAAGAGAGAAAGACTCAGAGAGACTCAGAGAGAGAGACTCAGAGAGAGACTCAGAGAGAGAGACAGAGAGAGAGAGACTCAGAGAGAGAGACTCAGAGAGAGAGACTCAGAGAGAGAGAGAGAGACTCAGAGAGAGAGACTCAGAGAGAGAGAGAGAGACTCAGAGAGAGAGAGAGAGAGAGAGGGATAGATTTACCACGGCCACAAGGAATCTGTGCTGACAGACGTCTCCAGAAAGCTCTGTAATTTGCACAGAACCGGAGCGGCTGTCATTCTCCAAGCGTTTCACATCTCCCACCCTTGTGTGTTCATATATTTTGGCTAATTTGACAATGCCTTCAGCTAACAATAACACAAAAAGTTATTATCAAAAGGCTATTCCATACAATTGATCGAAATGCATGATCACTAGCTGCCAAGTTTAATTGCAATTTTGCATGGATTAATAGAAACTAAATTACATATATAAGGTCGTAATTTGAACCCAGGTCCCCTTAGCATGCTAAACAAAAAGCACACCTCCTGACTAACACATGTTACCTAGTTATATCAAGAACTAAGTAACTAACTAGAAGTGTTTTTTGTCATGTCTTATCTTGCCTATAGGGCAGAAAGCGTGTACGAGACTCCCCTGAAGATTACAGTATTACAGCTGGGACTTGGAGTCTAAATCCTAAGTTTGACGTATAACTGATATAGGCTAGCAGGTAGTGCACATGCTCTCACACAAACCCTGGTGCAAACACGCCGCTAAGAGTTTGAATCCAGCCTGTGACATTTACTGACCCCATTCCACCCCGATTCTACCCATCATTCCTTGTCTCATCTCCCCTATATACCTATAAATAAAAGTGGCAGAAAGACTCCGCCCCCCCCACACAAAAAAAGAATACACCTTCTAATTCATCTTCCCACCCTTATTTCTCCCTTAGAGCAGTGACAGAGAGTGTGAGCGATGTGAAGCTATTTCTACTGACTGCCA
>JAZGTI010015091.1:0-13655 GCA_036877585.1 Botia kubotai
CTTATTGTAATCGAAGTTGCTTCCTGTCCTGATTTGTAAGTCGCTTTGGATAAAAGCGTCAGCTAAATGACTAAATGTAAATGTAAATGTACTCTTTGCTTATAACACTACCCAGACTCAGGAGCCCAGACTCCCTGTTGACTTCCTGTTGGGCAGAGTCCAAGAGCCGTCAACTGGTAGTGTTCATAGGTGGATTCTGGAGCAGCAGGTCAGTTGAAAGACGTGTTTGAGGGTGCCCGTGAACGTTTGGGTGCTGCAGCTGATCGGCGAAAGGCCCGGCATGACCTACAAGTAAGGGAAGCACCACTGAAGGAGGGTCAACTGGTATACCTCCGTGATTATAGCGTGAGGGGTAGATGTAAAATCCAGGACCTGTGGAGCTCAGTGGTGTACCAGGTCATGAGGGTGCCTAAGGAAGGTGGGCCAGTATACACCATTGCCCCATCACAGATTTGGGTAAAGTAAAGCATGTGCACTGATCTCGGCTAAAGGCTTTGATGGTCAGGATTTACCTCCTGAGTTGTCTGACCCTCCAGTGGTTGAATCTTTGCAGCCTCTGGAAGAGGAGCATGATGAGGAGGATTTGTTTGTTCTGGTGCCAGAGACGTCACAAGATGGAGGAAGGTTGAGGCCACAGGATGCTGTTGTTCCCTCTGTTCCTCAGCATCTGGTGATGTGCGATCTGTAGAAACCTGTTGGGTAACAGATGGCCCTGAGGTTCAATTCATTGGAGGTAGCCAAGAGTGTGGTGAGAAGGACTGGGAGGAGAACAGCAGGTCAGCACTCTAACATGCACCATCTCCCTCGAGCAGTGGGTGCGGGCTCAGTGTCTAGTATAGTGGGTAGTACAGTTGGTGCACTTTTCCAACTGTGGAATTAAGTGGGTTGTTGTTGGTTCACCGTCGAGGCGACGTTTCAGAAACTAGGGGTGGAATGTGACAGGACTAAGTGATTGACAGCAGTGTTCACCTATCAGCACGTAGTAGGTGTAATATAAGGGTTAACTGGCTGTTGGTTCACCGCCGAGGCGACGTTGCAGAAACTAGGGGTGGAATGTGACAGGACTAAGTGATTGACAGCAGTGTTCACCTATCAGCACATAGTAGGTGTAATATAAGGGTTGCCTGGGATGCGTCACGTCCAACTTCCCCCTTTCTGTCTGTGTTGATGGTAGTTGCAGTGTGTTGTCTTGTTCTGGTGCTGTTTCGGCGCTAGTTTAGTGGATCTGATGACTGTTCGCCTCTCAGGCATGATTCCCTGCGTCCCATTGTGCCATCAGTGCGTACGACTGACAAACCTGTGCCTGTAGGTCTTTTATTTAATGTGATATCCTAACGGATTCTCCCTCTCGTTTTGACCGCGATTGTTTGCTGCTGTCCTTTTCTTCGTGCTGCTAAAGTGCTTCTGGTTATATCGTCATACAGATGCCGTCGTTCTCATTAACGTCAGGGGACTGTCCGTGTCTGATTGTTATCATGTCGTTTAGTGCTCCGCTTCATGTGAAGTTGTTTTGGGGAGTTTGATCTCATTCTTTTGAGAGTAAATAAAAACTGTTCTGTCCATTTTTCTTTTTCATTTGTGAATTTTTTCTTTGTTTTATTTATGTCTTTAATATGGAAGCAAAGTTTATTTTGGTTGACTTTTCTTTTCTGTTTTTCTGTTGGTTGTTTTGTGTATTTCTGTTATCCATCATTGGATAATTCATTTTGACATATCATTTATGTTTGACTTCAGGGGGCTTTGTAGTAATTTTGGTCAAATATTTCAAATCCTTCCCTATCCAAATATTTTAAATTAAATATTTTATTCTTTCTTAACATTCTTGTTTTTGTTTGGTGTGATACCCACATTGTGTGGGGTTGTCTTATTAATTAACTGATGTCCATATTGTGTTTTGTGTGAGGTCAATTCTGTTATTTACTTATTTTTTTATTTATTGCAGGAGCTGGGGTCCACGGGTGATGGATCTTCCTCTTGGTGGTGGGGGTTCTTCATTGTGTGCTGTGTAAGACTTTGAGTGTTTGGTAGTGTGACCAGAGTGCACGGTGGTGTGTGGAAGTGTGTCCTTGTAAAACAAAAACTGTTACAGATAAGTTGACGTGTATTATCTTTTCGTTTCAAACTTGTGTTGTTTGATTCGAAGTGGGGTTTCCAGTTTCTTTTTATTCTTCGTGTTTAGTATTGTAAAATACTTGTATTAATAAACATTTGTATCTTTTATACTTGACCCACGTCTCCTGCCTAAATTCTCTGAGGGAACTGAATCTGTGTGCTTCATCACTCAATTTTTGGGGTTGTTTTGAGTATTATTTCCTGGGGGTAGTTCCTAGGGTGGCATAGTCGGATCCTCTTATTGGTAATTGCTTGGGCTTGGCCCTCAAAATTGTACCACCCCGCCACATATACAACAGGTTTTTTTTATATATATGATTATATTATGATTGTCTAGATCTGTTTGTAATGAAGGATGTACCTTCTTGTTAAGCTGAGTGAATAAACGCTCCCCCAACTTTCTACAACATCCTAATGCAAAGCTAGAACGTCAAGAAAAGATCTGCCCAATGTTATGTCAATGGATTTTGTTTAATTGGCGTCTAGGGGCATTTGCTAGGGTACTGTAACTGGTTGCCAGAGTGTGGCCATGAATTTGTATTGTCACCATTCTTGCTACTTGCTAGGCTGAGTGATATGAACCCACTCCCAAGTCTTTATGACATTCTGATGCAAGCTATGATTTCCCAAAATTCAGCCCAATGTTAAGTCTACCAAATTTTTCATCCTGCTTTTTAGCAAACTGGACAAACATTGTACACCTGGTTACATCGTACACCTGTTGGAGCCGATAATGAAGTAAAAACAACCAGCAAGAATCCAACATAGTGATTAGAATATGTTCCATAACGCTCTTGATAAAATCAGTTCAGACAGTGTGCAGAGCTGTAGTCCAGGCAGAGGGGTGTTACTCTAAACAACAGAAAAAAATAGGACAGTTCTGTCAGTTTGGTTTTCTCAGTTTTGTTTTCTTTGATATTTTATAATTATGATGCTGTTATTGTAAATAGTAACTAGATTTTCTGAAGAAAATGTGAGTGGTGCTTGTTGTGACAAAACTCTGGAATATTTAAACAATGTTATCATATTTTAACATGATACTAGCATGATTAAGCATGACGCTAGTATGATTAAGCATGTATGTATTAGCATGAAATGGCATGATGCTAGCTTGACTTAACATGGTGTTAGTATGATGCTAACATTATGTTTGCATGACTTGGCATGATGCCAGCATGACTTAGAATGATAGATGTACTAAAATATGGTTAATTCACAATGTTAGGAGGTTGCTAGGGTGATCTAAATGGTTGCTGGGGTGTGGTTAGGAAGTTGCCAGGGCAATAGCCAAAGCCCATTGACAGCCCGAGTCAAAAAAAGGCCCCACCACATGTCTCTACAAAGTTCTAATGCTGAGATATGGTCTATTCACTTTATTATATGGTTGCTAGGGTGTAGCTAGACAGTTAATAGGGTTAAACCAATAAACGGATGTGTGTGTGAATCAAAAGACCTAACTCCTATGTCTCTATGATGTTCTGGTGCTAATATATAGCTAATTCATGTTGGTTACTAGGGTGCTCTAAATGGATCCTAGGCATGGCTGGACAGTTTCCATGTTAATAATTAAAGACTGTTTGACAGTTTAAGTCAAACGAGACCACCCACTTGTCTCTATGATGTACTGATGGCTCTCACCTTTTAAATGGAAGTCAGTAGGCTGGTTGCTAGGGTACTGTAACTAGTTGCTACAGCGTGGCTGTGAAGTTAATTAAATGTCACAAATTGTTGCTGCTTACTAAATCGAGCGATATGAGCCTATCCCCAATTCTTTACAAAATTCTGATGCAGAGCTATGACATTATAAATATCTGCCCAATGTTACGTCTATGGGGTGGTTACTAGGGTACTGTAACTGGTTGCCAGGTTGTGGCTACGAAGTTGAAATGTCACCATTTGTTGCTAAGCTAAATGATATGTGCCCACCCCCAAATCTCTATGACATTTTGCTACAGAGCTATAATGTCACAAAATTAGTCTATGGAATTTTTCGCCTGCTTTTTCATATGCCCTAAAAACATTGTTGTAATGACGGTTCAGAAGTGTTGGGATCCATTTGCAGCGTTTTATTTATCGTAGTCAGACAGGTAATAATCGGCAACAGGCAAACAACAATAACGAAGGCAGCGCAAGGCAAAGGTCGGGGCAGAAAGAAAACAATCATAAACTGTATAAACAGTCCAGTAAACAAGAGTTACGTACTGAAGTTTTGTCCAGAAAAAAAAATAGTATGCAAGAGAGTAATAGTGATGATTTGCAAGCACCACTAATACAATAAAAGTAGGTGTGTCTTGATTTTGACTTGCAAATAAATATGACCTCATACTGTTTTTTATAGTAATTCTTTACAGTCATGCCAATAAAACATTATTGAGTGTTAAAGCGAGACAGAAGTAGCAGCAATACAGTAGATTGGCTGGTACAACAGCAGTAACATGTTAGGGGGCAAGTATCTTAGGGACGTTGAGATTTAATTTCCGGTGTTTTTCACCCACTTTGTGAGATGTAGATTTAAACCTCATTAGTGCTGTAGGTTACCCTCTTAAACCAGAGATGAGACAGTCTGTATTGACAGTTCTCATGCTTCACAATGATTTTATCATTTGCTGCAAACTGCAGATTAATATTTTATCAGATGTGACATGAGGAGAAGCCTCCAGATGTAATGCTGATATCTTATTCTAACCCCATGTTACATCTCTCTCTCTTAAAACTGTCTATCCCCAGAGCCTTAGAGTGTGATGGATGGGCTGAGAGGGAAACGGTTCGACCATTGTAATTATTATAACAGAACTGATACATTCATTTCTGACTGAAATGTAGTGATTACAAATATTAAATATTAATATTATGTAAGTATTAAATAATACAAGCTATTAAATATGTCATTGTTGACATCAGGAAAAAAAGAGAAATTAAATGTCATTAATGTGTGATCTGTATCGTGTATTAACCAAGCATGATCTTTGTGGATAACGATTAGCACTTCCTGCCAAGATTGGTATTGACGATCGATTACTTCTGTCTTTGGATTCGTTCACCTGTTGGGGGAGGGGGCGCGCTGCTCAAACAATACACAGACTCAGAAGGTGAAGCAGCAGCTCAGTGCCCTGTGTCTTTATTGTCTTATATATTTCCTCACCAGGTATGAAACGTAGAAATTGTCATTGTTTCATGTATGTTGAAATGTATGTCATGTATGTCATGTATGTAGTGTGAAAATGGCAAAAGTCATACTCTAAAGCATTGTAGGAGAGTCCATAAATAGATGTTTGAAAGTTTGATTCAATTACATGTTTACCACGCGTTCCACGTGCGAATGCTAAGCTAATGGCTAACGTGATTACGAAATTGTGAGAATGGAGTGAATGTACGGATATATATTTGTATATTGTGTTTCGACAGTTAATATAACAGATAAGAGTTACAAGTTTCACGAGAAAGTGTCATTATTGTGTTCATGCAAATATAAAAAGATATAATTATTTCTTGATAACGTGCTATAATTCCAGAGTTCAAGTAGTTTAAGACATGGAACACGGTACGTATGTTACAGAGAGTGTCATATATGGATGTTTTATGCCATAGAATAATTATTTTCTTAATGTACATTGCATTCCAAATGTTTACTAAAATTGGATGTTTAATTGGTGGAAAACAGTGCCTGATGAGAATCTGTATTTGATTAATTTATGATTTATCTGCATATTGTGACTTTTGCTAAAGATATCTTCCTATCTTTTATGTTTACTGTTATGTGAAAATGCAGAAATAATTGCATTAATGAGAAATGCAGTTGTATTCACTATGTACTTGTATATGGTTGAAATGACAATAAACTCAACTTGTAACTTGTTAAAAAACAATACACAGACTCAGAAGGTGAAGCAGCAGCTTTGTGCCCTGTGTCTTTATTGTCTTATTCAGGAGTTTGCACTAACATGCAATCGCAAATGATCACTGATGCGTATTTGGCGTGCTGTCCGGGGGGTGGGGGCTCCGAGCTCGGAATTTGGCCCTAACCCAGAGTACTCCCCCCGTCCTTGACTTAGGTAGATACCAGCTAAGAGTGAGGTGATGGGGTGGCGGAGGGATGCTGCGAGACTGTCAAATGACGGAGGTGAGGGACGGCTATATATATGCGTTGTTGCGTGCTGATTGGTTGGATTACATGACCGTGCTCCTCCCGAACTTAGTTATTAAAACTTCATTTCAGGAGTTTGCACTAACATGCAATCGCAAATGATCACTGATGCGTATTTGGCGTGCTGTCCGGGGGGGGGGGTTGCTCCGAGCTCGGAATTTGGCCCGAACCCAAAGTACTCCCCCAAAAAGCCGAATAATTGCCGGACAGCCGCGGGAGGAAAAAAAAACTCCCCCCAAAAATATAAAGTCAATAATAGCGGCGCGAAGGCGTTTGAATAGAACAATGCTGGACCGGAAGGGCTCTCGCAGCGTCTGACGGGAGCTCGAAAAGCTTGCGGCGCCGGACAGGTAGGGTAGTGGACTTTAACGAAAGCGATGTAACTAGAAATAAATTAATACTGCAAATCACAAAATACTTGATTTATTATTCCAGAGCTGGAGGGATTACGCAGAAAATCTGAAACGGATTTGAAAAACGGGGAGGAAAATGAAATAAACAATGTGGCGGCTAGAAAGCGGATTAAGGGCAAAACGAAACGCGGTAAGTTCAACGAGAACTTAAGCTGAGGTGCTTGCGGCCTCGGAGGGGAAAGCCCAGCGAGTAGACGATCTATTTGAAATAGACGAAGACGACTGATCTTGCAAGTTTCATTTCTGCATTCTTTACGCGGGTCTTAACAGTGTTATATGAATAGGCGGACAATCTGGAATTAAAAGTGGTGTAAAAACGAAATTAAGAAAATAAGGAGGGCTGGCTCGCGGAACGGAGGAAAAGCAGACCCAAACATTTATCCGGGAGGGTTCTCGCAGCATCCGACGGGAGCTTTTGAAACTGGTTTCTCCGTTCGATGGGGGGGCCCTCGTGGCATCCGACAGGAGCTACGACGGAGATGCTCACTGCATTGGACGGGGGGGCTCGACCAGCAATTCGGAGTGGCAAAGGTGAGGACCGGGTGGTCCTGCACGACTTCCGAATGGGGTGCCCACACACCAACGTGAGCGTGACCGTCCGACGACGCCTAGCAAGACAGGCTCACTGCTATTCAAGCGGGAAGGCCCGGCCTGTGCTTAAAGAGAGGATGAAGCTCTGCCCGAGAACGGGGGCCTGCAAGTAAACAAGTAAAGCTAAAATGTGCATTTTTTTTTTTTTGACGAATGAAAATGGTGTGGTTTGTGAGACGAAAATAGAGGGAATAATTAAAAAAACGGGAAGGAGGTGAGACCTGAGCTGGGGTGGCTGTGTCGGCGCAAACCAGTGGCCCTAATAAACACCGCTGGGGCAGCGTCGGTAAAGAGTTGGATGTCGAGAGGGGAGAATAACAGGTTAATATAAAGTTAACCCATTCCATTGGTTTGGAAACATAAACCGTAAATTAAGTTCATTTTTACATTCGTAGGATATAAATTTCGTCTTCCAACGCTTTTCCCTCCAACGAGGGAAAGGAGATAAGAAATGAGCGGGTGGCCCGGGGGAATTATGCGCATGACAAAATTTAAATGACCAAGAATGCAGGAGTTCGCGTTTTGAACAAGATTGGTTAACTAGAAGACGAGCTAATTTTCTTTTTAAATTAGCTTGTCTACTATTTTAGGCTCTGCTACAGCTGATTGGAGATTACAGATAAAATTTAGAATGAGGAGAGATTCGAGACCAGGATTAAAGCCGTATTTTAGACCAGACAGAAGAAAGTTGGTAAAGTTGGTGTCAGGGTGAAGAGACCAATTTTTATTTATGCATCTGGCAGATGCCTTTAACCAAGCGACCTGCGGTACACTCAAGCTATACGTTTGCCAGTGCATGTGCCCCCTGGGAAACGAACCCACAAACACTGCGCTGCCAGGGCAATGCTCCACCAACTGAGCTACGGGAACACTTTCCTTTACAAGGAATTTTAGATTTTATTTACGGGAGTCGAAAGAATTATTTATTTATTAATATTATACGAAGACTTTTGGAACAGCACAGA
Source organism: Botia kubotai (assembly GCA_036877585.1). Lineage (NCBI taxonomy): Eukaryota > Metazoa > Chordata > Actinopteri > Cypriniformes > Botiidae > Botia > Botia kubotai. Next base: position 8,226 of record JAZGTI010015091.1, read on the forward strand.
TAGAGCGGGTGTGGGAATCGGCACAAATTGTAGACGTGGAGGTAACGACAGCGCTGCCTCATACATTTCCCCACATTAAAAATATTGCGGACCTGTCTGTTAGACGAAATCGGGACATGTCTGCCTCTGAAATCTCTAAAAGAGCGATCTGTGATAGTGGGCAGCGGGACGTAGTTAGTACATTTAACACAGTTCGATTCCGGGCATGGGGGAAAAGATTAATTGAAGGCAAGAGGTAGTAGAATTGTTAATAGATCTACAAATAGTGCACAAAATGTAATGACTGCCTAAAGAATATGCTGTTGGGGAGATCAGTGTCCGGGGCGTCCGAATAGGGACGCTGATTACACTGGGCGATGCGGACTGCCCATTTAGCTGAAAATGCCCTAAAATAATTGTAAAAAAGATTGCCGTCGTAACGCAGGGCAAGCTCTGCAATTATAGATAATTTAGTTTGCATCTTCTGTGAGAAAAACAAATTATCTCTAGTATATCGACCAAGAAGACAGAAAGAACAGAATGCGATGCAGTTGGCAAAAGAGTGGTAGAGAAAAGACGAAATGAAGAACGCGTTTGAGGAGGATTAATAAGAGGAAGAGGGTCTGAGGCAGGCTCACGCTGGAAATGGCTCCCGAAAGGGAAGGAGGAAGAGGCAAAAGAGGAGAGGAGGAAGTGGAAGGAGAAAAAAGGTGGCGTTGGGGTGTGAGCCGCTAGCGGAGGCGTCCTCCCGCTAGGGAGTGCGCCTGGAGTTGGGAGTGTGCTGCTGCGGCAGGGCGCTGAAAGAGGGGAAGCTGCAGGGCACGAGGCCGGGGTTCGGCGGGCCTTGTTTGGACGAGGCCGAAGCAGGAGGAGAGTGACCTGAAAATGGTAGAGAAACGAACAGGTTATACAGTTGAGCTTTAATCAGTCTACGAGAAAATTGAACAAAAAGCCTTCACAGTCCATTTCTCTATTCCAGGAATAAATGGGTAAGGCGGAGTGCGGGATGACGTGGAGGAAGACGGAGTGTGTCTCGCTGGCGTTGGCGAGGGTAGATCTCGGCATCTTGGAGCTTGACGAGTGGGGCGGTGGTTCTACGGCCCTGAGATGAAGGAGGCTGGGCGGAAACACCCGGGGGAGATGGATCGCTCTTTGGGTTAGGAGATTAAGGCAGAAGAGCGTATGTAGAAAGTAAAGTCTCTTCGTCAAACGGACAGGCTCAATTTCGGACATGGCGGGCAAGTGGGTGGGGCCAAATGCTGCGAGACTGTCAAATGACGGAGGTGAGGGACGGCTATATATATGCGTCGTTGCGTGCTGATTTGTTTGATTACATGACCGAACTTAGTTAATAAAACTTCATTATATTCCCTCACCAGGCGGTGAGGGCGCTACAGAAACAGATGACCATTGGATTTACAATGGTTTCCAACCATGTACTGCTCGTCATAGAATGTTGGAGCCGATAAAACAAATGCATGTGCATCCTTAACCTTTAAATTTTCTGTTATTCAGCTAGACATTAAGCGTCTTTGCAATATATGTCAGTTTTGAGGACCAATGATTAAACTTGAGATGTATTTGATTGTCAACATCAGATCAGAATTGACTATTTACTTTCTTAATAAATGTCAATGGTCTTATTGTGCTCAATAAATTTGTTATTCCACAACAAAAAATGTTTTGTGTATTACATTGAGAAAGTCAGTATATTTCATTAAAATGTAATGAAATACAGTTTTGATTCTGAAACAACTTTCTTTATCGGCTGATGTCACCAAGGTTTCAACCAATACCTGCTGATGGTTTCCAAAGGTTTGGATTAAATATCCTGCTTCACTTTGAAATATGTCACATTATGGAAGAAAAAAATCATTTTGACACAGAGGAAGCTTTGAAAATATACTATTTTTGTATACACAATGTGCAGCAATTGGTTGACGTATTTAGAAAAAGGAATTGATATAATAAAAAATCTATTATATCATTAAAAAAGCACCACTTTTAAAGTTCCTGGAGAAAATTATTCTCCAAGCAACAAATCTAATGTTTTTGGGTTTTTGAATATTTTTCATTCTATACCCCAAGCAACAAATAACAGGACATACATATCTGGTGTGGGTTTGCCATGTGGACTAAGTTTAAACAATCACCACCACTGCATTTTGGACTAACTGTAGCTTGTTTACGGTGCTGAACCAGTGGTCCAGTAGGTCATAAATATATGGACAAGCTTTTCTGAATCAGAAACATATAAGTTCCACATCTTAGCTATATTTATAAGGTCGAAGAATAGATTTGAGATATATATTTTAAAAGACAAACTGCTGTCTAATATAATGCCCAGGTCTTTGACTGTATTTGATGAGGCAATAGTACATCCTTCTATTTGAAAACTGTATTCTGGAAGCATTTGTTTACAGGTTTTGGTCCAATAAGTAGAGTCGTTGCTTTTGAATTTAAAAGAAACTACACACAATTTACACACACTCTGTCAGTTTTGACAAGTTGGAGATAGTTTTATCTGGTCTTGATGGCATATATAATTATCATTAGCATAACAGTGAAAACTAATGTTTTCTAATAATGCTGCCATGAGAAAGCATATTATTGACAATAGCAGATGGCCTAAAACCATAACCAGGCCATAACATTTACATTTACATTTAGTCATTTAGCTGACGCTTTTATCCAACGCGACTTACAAATGAGGACAAGGAAGCAACTTCAATCACAATAAAAGGGAACAATGAATAAGTGCTAATATAATTTTGACGAGCAGAGTTTCTATGCTGTGATGAGGCCTAAATCCTGATTCAAAATCATAAATATCATTACTCTGTAAGGAACACAGTGGAGAGAAAACAACTTTTTTTAACATTTAGACAAAAATGAGATATTTTAAATAGGCCTGTAGTTGCCAATTAATATGGATCTAGTTATGGTTTCCTAAGAAGCCAGTTCCTTCAGTAGGTTAGTTGTTACAGGGTCTTATAAGAATGTCATGGGTTTAAATGATGTTATAGGCTTAATTATCTCTTCCTGTCCTATGTTTGTAAAGACCTGCAGCTTTCGTAAGGGGCAATTGTTTTTGAGTGTGAATTGTAAGACACAGTCATAGATTGTATGTTTATAATTGTATCCTTTCTAGACCACTTCAATTCTTTTGGGTGAAACGTTTCATAAAATTGTTACTACTAAAGGGTGCCCTGTTAATAATGCATGGCAATACACCCATCATCAGCATTATGAAGTTATGAAACAAGATGATAATCACTAACATTGTCACTTTGAAGAATAATAATATAATACATTTAGCATGTGATTAAAGCGATGAGTGGGTCTTTTGACATGTTGGATGACGTTGGACAGTTTAACAGGTCTATAAATGCAAGTCCTAATGCATAATTTGTATTATCTACATGAATGAGGTTTGAGTCTTGTTACTTGCCACTGTCACCCTGTTGGCTTGCTTGTCAATTAGCTTGGCTTAAGGTTTTACAAATTGTTACTGTTGCTTTGAATGTACTGATCTATATACAGTCCTTAAAACTCTACTATATGATTGGTGGCGGTGGCGGTGCACAACACAAACTGGAGACCACAAAGGAAGTCCGTATACGTAGTTTAGACCAGACAATGAGGTAGTGGAGTGTGTGTGCTCTTATAGTGTCCTTGATTGGTGCCAGGTGCGGGTTATTACAATTTGGGTGATAGTGAGCGTTGCATGTGGGCGGAGCCTGGTGCTTCCGTGACAGAGCCTCAATTACAATCTTCGTATCACTAATTTGTGTTTTACTAAAATGTCATAATGAACAATAAATTTCCAGAAATACCAGGTATTCAGTATTCTGGGTTTGTACATTTCATATTTTTCCGTTTTTGGGGTTTTGGTTTCAGTGTATGTAAAGCTGTTTCAATTCATGATAAGCTGCATTTACATGGACACTTTTTTTTAGTCAGAATGAAATCAATCAGATTGATAAATCTGAACGCGCTGTTTACATGGACAGAATAAAGTATTTGGACTGATATGCGCGTTTACTTGACACAAGTTCAGAATCGGATTTGATCTTTTAACATACGATGCACGAATACACATTTCTCGCCATTCCAAGATGTGCATACTACCAGCCACTCTATTGCCATTGCTTCTTTTTTGCATTTTTCAAAGCACAATTAAAATTTAAAATACTGAGCAACATTGTGCTTTCTTTAATTGTCCAGTTTTGCTTCATCACCTGACAACAAAAGCCATGCGCCATACGTCATTATGCAATTTGTACATCATTGCACATGTGCAGAGCTTTCTAGTTTTATTTTCAATCCGATGAAGTGTTTACATGCCCTCTCATTAGAAACATTAGAAAAGGTTAAAATCACCTGTGAGTGTGCATTTAGTTCTTTTACTCGCTCAGTGTCCAAAAAGCAATCCACATACTGCATTTCTGAACAAATATCTTCATTTAATCTCGATTCGAAGATACATCAAACAAATTAAATGAAAAAATATATATGTTCTTAAATCCTAAAAATCACGGATGCGGAAAGAAAACTGTGCGACTCTACTCATTCCAAGAGCGCATTAACTCCCAATCTCACAGTCACTATTCTTAAAAAGCCAGTACACAATTATAACATAATACATATTTTCAATGTAAAAATACAGAGTATTTGTCGAATGAGAACACATCAATCACAGTACGTTTACAAATGCAAACAATCCAAACAAAATGATTAAAAATCTGAAATACACCACATTGTAAGGAAGAGGTAGGCTGAGAGGATTCCATATGGTTTACACATTGGTGGAAGACTTAGCAATGCTGCTATGTCAGAATCTCAGCCATTTCAGTCAACAAGGAATAAAGTGTGTTTTCAATCCTTCCACTGGATTTCACCATGACTTCCTCCGTTTAAATTTAGGTAATTGTTTCACAATGTTTGAGAACAATTAGGGGCCAGTAATGTAGGAGCCTTAAGTGTGTAACATCTGATCAGGCTCCCGTCCTTCAGAGGGAGCCATATTGGTCTGGCAAAAGAAAGAGAGTCTTAGTGAAATGGGTAGTGCAGACTGTGGCTTTGTTGGGCAGTTCCAGACAGTGCGTATGACAATGAGGTGACCAACGGATCAATTCTTTTCCCTTCCAAGAAAACTGTGGATCATGAGTAGACAACCAAGGATATCCAAGAATAACTGGGTTTCGAGGGGATGAGATGACATAGAGGGTGATCTCTTCAATGTGAAGAAGGCCAACTCTGCATTTTATTGGCAGAGTTTGATGGGTGATATAACCTTTTCCAATGGGTGCATTATCAACAGCAGTCACAGTAATAGGTGGTTCACATTTGGTCGTGGGAATGTTCAGCTGTTTCACTAAATCTTGATGAATCACATTAGCAGCTGCTCCGGAATCTATTAACGCTGAGAATTGGTGGTCTTGGTTAGCA
>JAZGTI010015092.1:0-12898 GCA_036877585.1 Botia kubotai
CTCTTCATGTTCATTTGTAATATCTCCCATAGGGGGTGCTGCGTATCCATCTTTTAGAAGCTCAGGATCTGGTTCCCATGGACAGCCTGATGGGTGGGATGATGAAGGGCAAGAGTGACCCGTATGTCAAGATCCATATCGGAGAAACCACCCTTAAGAGTCACGTGATCAAGGAGAACCTCAACCCCACCTGGAATGAGATGTACGAGGTACGAGGAACATTCAAATAGTGCCGTTGTCCAGACAGATACAAACATGATTGGATCTCTTCACACCCAGTCAAAGGTTTTCTGGCAGGAATGAGAGATAACAGATTTCACAGAGAAGCATTATTATAACGTTATTTTACAGATTTATCTGTGAATTATCTGTTTGTCTGTGTATATGTGTGTCTTCGTTTAGCTGATTTTGAGTTCTGATCATAACCTGGACGTGAAGTTTGAGGTCTATGATAAAGACGTTGATGCTGATGATTTCCTGGGAAGGTTAGTGCAGCCAAACTAAAGCGATTAATTAACCGGTTAAATGATTTCACTTCATTGATGAACGTGTGGGTCCATGTTTTATGTGGATTATAACTGTGTAAAAACAGTGTTTCAGTTATGCTGCAGAATTCACGTACATGTTTGTCCAGGTTCAAGCTGAAGCTGGGAGACATCATCAGGTCCCAATACAACGATGAAGTGAGTTTTATTTGGAGGAAGTGTGTGATCTACCATTATCAGATTTGTGAGGACATTAAACACTGATGTCTGTCTGTTCTTCTCAGTGGTTTAATCTGAGCGATATTAAACACGGTCGAGTTCACCTGGTCCTGGAGTGGCTGCCCACCGTAACACAGCCAGATAAACTGGAGCAAGTCAGTTTCTGATCGAAACACAGATTTGTTGTTGTGTTTCAGTGTTGAGTCGCTGTTAAAGGAGTTTGTGTTGATCAGGTTGTGCAGATGCAGAGTGTTCAGACGTATCAGAATAAATGTGTCCCATCAGCAGGTCTTCTCTTCATTTATCTGGACCGAGCTCATCAGCTGCCCGTGAGTCACTCTCTTCATTTCATTCTTGATCTGGTGTTTCTCCATCTGCAGTAATGGTGCTTCTCTCTGTGTGTGTAGATGAAGAAGAGCGGAAAGGAACCCAAAGCTGCAGCTGAACTTGTGCTCGGAGGAACGTCCTTAAAGTCCAAGGCAGGAGACTTTTAACATGTTCAGCTCTAGTTACTGAACCCAGAACAGCTGAAAATGATCTCTGATTCACAACAGCAAGATTATAATACTGATTCATAGTTTGAGCTGTCAGCTTTAATTAACTTTATTTTTATACATTCAAATGACAAACAGTGAACTGAAGATTACCTGACAGCATCAGTGACTCAGAGGAATTAAAAGAAGACACATACAACACAGTGAAACAATACAACAGGGAATAAATACTTCCTTATAGATCAGTTGATGTTCGAGCTGTCAGGTGTGATCTCCCGGGAAATGTCAGTTTGCCTTCATTTGACTTTAACACACATAATAAAATGTACAGTAAGCTGCAGTTTTATGTTTCAAACAGAGATGGCGACAGAGAGGCATTATTTTTAGTTTGGTCATGTTTGTCTTTTCTAATCTTTCATTCTGGTTGATGTAAAGGTGTGTGATCGTTCAGCTTCTCCTCAGTGGAATGAAACATTTCAGTTCTTGGTTCATGACCCTAAAAAGGACATGCTAATCATCAAGGTAAGAACTTTGCATTTAGCTTTTAAGTCATTTGCATTTATATACTATTTACATGTATATATTTATATATATGCATCGGGTTATAGAATAACTGTGACTCATGTTGAATTTTTAAATTATACTCAACAGCTTTCAAGTGCCTGGGACCAACCAATGGGCTCTTTGGTTCTACCAATCAAAGAGCTGCTTACAAAACCAGATCTACTGATGGACCAATGGCTGAATCTGGATGGAGCTTTACCACAGAGTCAGGTCCTGCTCAGAGCGCAGCTGAAGGTTCGAACGGCAACACTTTCACACACTTGGTTTCGATAGTTTTTCAACAAACCAGTAGAGAAATTGCTTTAAGCAAGTTTCAGCCCAGTTTACAGGGAACGTTCTCAGAATGTTGGGAGGATACTTCAATACATACAGAGAAGTTACTGTCATCATTATTGTATTTATTATAATAAATATAACTGATTTTCTCCAGATCTTGGATTCCAAGATGGCCGCCTTACTAGCCATGGGTTCAGGTCCTGTGTTGAGTAACAAGCAGACAGCCACCACAGGACAGATCAAACTTTCCATCTCCTTCCAGAAGAAGCTCACTGTGATTATACACGCATGCAGGTCTGCTTACTCATGAATGTAGAATGAGAAAAATGTCATGCCATCTTAACAAGTAAACCTGGTAACTATCAGGTAACTATCAGATAACTATCTGTAAGAAATATCTGTAAGTGCTTTAACAAAAACGCACATGTCATATTTCTGCTTTTTAAACCCTGCCTGTCCCGCTAGGCTTTACCAGTAAATGCGTTACTGTAAACACATTTTCAGTGTGTTTTTTTCAAACCGTAGACCGACTCTGTGATCAGCAAGCCACGGATATTGCCTGTATGAGCTATGAAATGATCTAGAAATGATCTGTTTTTTTATTTCATAAATACTGTATTGATTGTTTTAAGCCGCTGACTACAGAGGTAAAGGTATGATAATACAGATAAAGAGAAATGCTTGTGTGTGTCTGTGTGTTCAGGAATCTGGTTACATCATCGAAGGATGGATTGGACACCTATGTTTCCCTCATTTTATTGCCAGATAAAAGCAAAGCCACGAAGAAAAAGACCAGTGTGAAGAAGAAAAATCTCAACCCAGAATACAACGAAAGGTGTGTGTGTGTATTTATGAGATCATGAGTGTCAGTAATGTGTACTGATAAATGTTTACTCAGTATAATCACAGACGCTTTATGGTACTACCGTGGATTTTTTTGGGTTTTTTATCCTTTGTTTTGACTATAAACATTTGTTTTTTTCATCGTGCATGTTTTATTTTATGTATTCAGTTTCTAATTAATTCTCTAAAGTAATCTTTTATTGTCCTCATACTTACACACTCGGTTTCTCACCAGGTTTGAGTTTGATTTGAGTGTGGAAGAAGTTCGACAGCGAGAGCTGAGCGTGTGTGTGAAAAACGCATCATCATCTTTCATGCACCGAGACAAAGATGTGATTGGTCAGGTCAGTCTGAGTTTAGTTTTACTGTACTGTAGAGTATGTAACTCTAAACTAGTATCAAATACAGAAATACAGTAACGTAATAAGTTTCACTAGAACACTTTGTATCTGAGGTTTAAACATGATCTGGGTTCAATACAATATTCACGGCAGGTGCAGATAGATCTGGGACATGTTGACTTACTGGCTGGAGTCACTGAGTGGTAAGTTCTGTGACTGTAATACACAAACACTGTTATTTACATTTGCAACAATTCCTCAAACAAGTGATGTTGATGTATCAGTCATTCTGTGCTGGTGCCTGTTTTCACTGAAAGCTGCAATCCGTCACTTTGTTAAAAAAATTTCTGAATTCTAGTTTTTGAGCAAGTACATGACAGATCAGTGTTCAACACAATCTCCTTATTTTACCCTGATTCACAACAGTAAGTTTAGAATAATGATTTATCATTTGAGCTGTCGGGTCCGATTTCACAGCAAATGTCAGTTTGGCTTCATTTGACTTCAGCATACATGAGGTAACCTGCAATTTTATGTTTTAAACAAAGATGGCGACAGAGAGACAAAAGTTATGGTTGCAGCTTTAAAGGATTCTATCAAATAAATTTCTGACATCTTTGTTTGTCAGGTTTGATCTGAAGGAAGACAATTAAAGGAGCCGTGCTTTTGCCTGAAGCTGTTCACCTTTGACCTCTGCAGAATAAAATCTTTCCCTCTCTCTCTTTCTTACTATCGCAACACTTTTTGAGTGATCAGTTAACATGAACAAGGATAATCTTTGATATTTGGTGGTGTAAACACAATGCTGACACATCAAACAATATAGATTGACCAGATGTGTGTCAGTTTCAGGCTGTTGAATGTTTGTGTACACACACGATTCGTGTGCAGATGTGTGTCAGTTTCAGGCTGTTGAATGTTTGTGTACACACACGATTTGTGTGCAGATGTGTGTCAGTTTCAGGCTGTTGAATGTTTGTGTACGCACACAATTCGTGTGCAGATGTGTCAGTTTCAGGCTGTTGAATGTTTCTTGTGTGCAGGGGTGGAAGGGTTGTCTTTCTATGCAGCTTTCAGGACAAAGTTGCTTTTATTTTTCATTTTAAGGAAATGTTATAATATGGATTTCACACAAGAAGACTTGTTTTATTGAAGGTGGAGGATTATAAAGTTTGTGAAATGTTTGACAGTTTTTTGTAAAGTGGTTTTAAGACGCCTGTAGGAACGTTTATGCATCACTGTCTAAAAACGTTTTATTGTGTTTTATTTGTAAGCTTTGTTCATCTCCAATATCATATTCTTGTATTTGTGTAAACAGCTGCTGCTATCATGTCTGGTGTCGCTTCTGTAAACACTGTGATGCTAAAACATGACAAATATTTTAGTCAATACTATAAAACTATGATATTGAAGTTAGTGTTTGTGGCACGTTATGTTACGCTTCAAAACAGTGACGCTGAGTGAAATCAATATTTTCAAACAATATGTAATATTCATTTGACAATCAAAATATTTCATATTTTTGCTTACTTTACAGACCAAACACAGAACGTCTTTACGAGTGTGCAAAAGATTCTGTATTTAAAACGTTTGTTTTGACTCTTGTGTTCTGTGCTTCTGATTGTACCATGTTTTATTTTTTCCACTTTGTGTGCATGTTACAAATAAATTTTTATAGTTAACACTTTATCTTGAGACTAATATGCAAAAATGGTTAAACACCAAAGACTCAATCGTTGACAATGTTTTGCTACACTGTGCCCTGTTCCTACTGTCATATTTCTGAATGTACACCCACATACTGACAACTCAATAAAACTTACAGCACAGCCCACTGATGTTGTCAAAAGCCTTTTATGTTTGAAACATCAGCGCATGTCACTTGAAACATGTATAGATCATGCCCAGCTTTACTGATGCTTTATTGAACTGTACAGACAAACAATAAAAATATTCTACGTTTGTTGCTCGAAGGACTCGCTGTTAAAATCTGCCATCATCAACACAAAGATCATTTCTGTCTTGGCATTTTAGGAAAGACAGTGTGACAACAATTTTAACACTGATATTAAAATAACAAACATTTCTCATGAGTGTATTTCTTCCTCAAGGCAGACGCACTTTAAACCATCTGATGTTGGCAGACATCTTCCCACAAATATCCAAACCTAGAACCATTTATTTTTATGTGAGGCTGAAAAAAAAAAAAGAGGAAAAGATTAGTTTTAATCACCAAAATGAACAACCATTAGATTTTACCATGTGACATGAAAATCTTGGTAAACTGGTAACCGTGTCTATGCCTTTATTGAGCTCTGTTCTTTCACACACCTGTCAATGAGGGAATCTCTCATAGTCGTTGCTATGGCGCTGGGCTGCGTCTCACTTAATCTAAAAACGCTCTCAATGACCGACAGCTCAGTGCTGGTAGTGTCCAATCCACAGAAAGCACACCAGTCGTTCACCACCATACCGGCGGCGATGACCTCACTGCCACGATTTACCGTTCCTGCCTGAAGAGATGAAAACATTCATACACACACACAGAGCAGCAACACGCTTTACAATTAACTGTAATATATCTTAAAGATATGACCCCGATTCACAATCTTTTATTGATTCACAACTGTAAGTTGATCATAATGACTAATACAATAAAGTAACTGATGATAAATAACAGATTGTAGCTTTACAAATAAATGTGCAAGGGAAGTCACTCACCACTAAGGGCACTTGCAGGAGTGAAGAAAGTTCATCTTGATCTTCTATGGAGGTTTTAGGGTGGACGAGACCTCCCTGATTACTGAAGGTGCAGTAACTCCCCACGAGAACCTGCTCGGCAATCGTCTGACGGAAAACTTCCACCTTTAATGTGTCTGCCAGAATCTCTTCTGTTTCCTGTGCACAGCAAGTCACTTAAATGAATACAGAAATCTGTGTAAAACAAACCAAACGTTTGAAATGGCTGATCAGTTCTTTTAGAGAATTGTAAGAAATCGTTTAGAGGATCATATGAGCATCTGAAGTGTTTGGAGAGAACAGAGCAGATTTCAGGCAGTATTAATCGAGTCAAGTCTTACTCGGTCTAGATCAGGATGGACTAGAGCAACATAGTCGTTACAAGCGATGACGTTTCCCAGCGCGGAGAGACGCTCTTCCACTCTCTGAATCCGGACTGTGTCCGGCAGGCAGTTCCTGATGTGCTGTAACTCCTGATCTGTTGTGTTGTTAGGCACCAAGAGGCCGTGACGGTTTCCTGCCGGGTACAAAAATCACGAGTGACCGCAAACAGTCTGCACACACTCCACATCCACAAATACAGAAACAACATCTAATACCACCTAGCATGACCCTTGAGCTAAATCTGCTACCTTAAGAAATCTTTTATTGATAGAACCCCAAGAACAATACAGAATATAAAACTGGCTACAATTACAGAATATACATCCCCCAACATTTACAAATAACTTATGATACATTTATTAATCAATACATCTGTTCCCTGGAAATTAAACCCAGGAGCTTTGCACTGCTAATGCAACGCTCTACCAGCTGAACTACAGAAATAAAGCAATGAAATAATAATACAACAATTGATAAACCAGTACCAGATTCATACAGGAAGTCTGGTTACTTTATTTTCTGTAACATGAGTTCATAATTTATGAAATATTCTGAATGTACTGTCTGCACTTGGAGAATATAGAGGTTTAATTATCCAAGAACTCATGTGAGAATAAAGTTATTACAGATGACATCTTGCATCAAAGCAACAGTGGTTAAGATGTAACGTTTATTTAAGTGTATTGCTTACCTACACACAATCTTCCTATAATACGACATCCTGCTATAGAGGCATGAACAACAGGAACGGTCTCTGATAACTCGCCTTCAAAGACACTGACAAAAACACAAACTCAATGTATCTTTCCTGGACAGCAGACTGATAAAACGTCATATTTTCGCATACTTTCCTCTCGTGCATAAGAGGTTTGGGTCTGTATTACAGACTGTGGGTCACTTCAGCAGATGTGACTGTAAGACAGCGTCTCTTCTCACCTGTAGAAGTTTTCAGAGCCGCCGATAGCGACCAAGCAGAACGTGTTCGTGAGTTTAGCGAAACAGCCGATTTCATTATTCTTCTCAAATGATGCGCGGACAGCCATTTTCTGCCAATAAACCTACAACAACCAAAACTGTCAGGAAACATTCACTGTTATGATAATGAATTCAATAATACAGATACAAAACTTCGCAAAAAACTCAACAATCAAAACTCAATGACCTCATCCAAGAACTGTCAATTTCAGAAAACAATTTCAGATACAACGATTTAATAAAATATGCCCATTACAATTTGATCAGGTCACAGGAACATATTAAAATCTCTGTAGCCCCAAAAATAAAGAAAATTATCAAACCAAACGGATCATGACTTTAAAAAAGGCTGTAAGTAACTTTAAATGAGACAGAAATGATAGATAGCAGTCGGCTAACTTGGGTAATCTTAGTTATTTTCAGCTCCCCAGACCTCATCCGGGCACACATTTCAGGTTATAAATGATCATCTGAATAAATTTTAAAAAAGTTAAAATGTGACTGTGATCCATTTTTCATTCATAATTTATAATTATCGCATATTTACCGATTATCACTTTTGAGAAGCGAGGATATCTGAAACCCACGTGTTCACTTTTCTTCCTGAACGTGCTGACGTAAACACGTTACGGTGTGTGTACGTATGTTGGTCACGTGAAACACGGACGCTGTTTTGATTCGCGCGGTCGGATCTTTTGCTTTACCCACTTTCTACTGTATGTAAATAGCGTGTTACTAATATTTTATTCAAAACTGCATTTAATAGGTTTAAAACAGCAAACGCATGTTAGGAACATTCGACAGGTTGCCTGATCTAATATTCTTCCTTGTTTTCTGCCATGAACAGAGTGTTTCTGTAATACAAAATGTTTATATTTTTGTACAATATAAGATAATCAAGCAGGCATAAAAGTGGGAGTGAAAAATAATAATCAATCACATTAATACCTTATTCATATTCATTGTACATTTCCCCGTTTATTCATATTTCTTATAATGATGTATTTCTATCGTCATTGTATACCAACTGTATAATAATACTAAACAGAAGAGAATACAGAGGAAATATAACACATAAGTAACTTGTAAAATTAACAAATATTAACAAATGGCTGAGACTGGCTGGAAATGTCATCCACTAAAGAGCTGCATAGCAACGGGACACACCTCTCCATGCACGATAGATCTGTCAGCCAATCAGGTTTGCGTCTCGGCGTGACGTCGTGTTTGTTGACATTTTCATGAACACTCGTGAAACGTGACGTCAGCGGCGCGCGTGGTCCGTGTTTTCTGCCTGGAAACACAGTAGCTGTGAAGAAGCACGTGTTGTTTTACACATTATTCACCCCAGACACGATGTTTAATATAGGCTGTTCCTGAGACGTTGATGTAACGTTAGTTCAACATATGCGCACTTTTATGAGACAGCTACAGCATGTCAGTTGTCACAGACGTGTTGCTTAAAAAATCAGGAACGTTCACTAGTAAACAGTATATTACTACTATGACAACTGAACATGGACCATGATGTGTGGAATAAAACAACATGGTATATAGGGAATGTATAACAGTGTGAATTTTGCTACATACATACCAGGTTACTGTATCTTTTCATAGTGTAACATGTTTTTTGGATTTATAATGGTTAATAGCATGTTTGTATTTGTGTTAGAAATGAACTCACAGCAGCGATTCAATTAATGACCACTGAGCTAACTGGCTCATCTTTCAAATAAGCAGCGTATTATGTTGTTGTATCCACTTCCATTAATGGTACAATAAAAGATATATACACAAATACTTTGGACCGTATTTTAATCCACTCACCCAGAAACCATCACACGCTTGACATTTGTCATTTTATTTTATTGACTTTTTTTTTGAACATGTTGATTTTAGAGTTTACACAGTGTAAAACTGTAGACTAAAAACATAAAACAACCCATTATTTGTAGGATTAAAAACAATGAAATAAAGCTTAAATCATATCTAATATTTGTAAATCAATTTAGCTGAAGATCGCTCATTCTTAAGAAATTTAACATGACAGTGTGAAATTATAGGCTACAGTCAGAGTGAAAGAAAAATACAAAAGATTTAGAAATTTTCAGTAAATCTTTACATTTACATGACCATTAAAACTTGGAGAAAAGCTGAACAGACAGCAACATTTTACTGTAAATCAGAAAAATATTTCAAAAATTGAAGGACAGAATCACTTGATTTCAGTTACAGAGTGAGCGTGTCACTCCTCGATTCTGTTGAAGAAAAAAACAATTATATACAGTAATACAGTTTAATTTCCCCCATGATCACAAAACAAAAATCTTTAAAGCTATCTCAGATAAAAAGCTCTGATAAAATTAACCCTCTGTAATCAAAAGTGTGTCGGATCCCTCTGATATGTTTCTCATAGTGTTCGTCTCATAAAAGTACTGTAAAAACAAAAGGCAACAGCAGCTTGAGTTAAAAAAGTGACTGTTGTCCAAAGCCACAATTGTACCCAATAAAAAGAGGCAAATTACCAGAGAATTCCTATTTTGTCTCCCTGTACAGTTGTTTTTGTTTTCTGTGCAACTAATATGGTTATAGGCATGGCTTCCCCTTCTGTAATATACCCTTACTGATGATGAATAAATAGCTTTTCGTATGATATGCCTCTAGAATTACAAACCTTCCACATGATCCTACAACAAACATTTCTAAAGATATCCACCTTTGATAAATACACTTCGATTAAACATTTCACTTTAGATATTAGCTTTGTTTAAAGGTAGGGTAGGCGATATCAAAGATACTAGCAATAGCAAGCTAGCTTTGAAAGCATAAGATCTTGCTCTCCAAAGCCACACCCCCTCCTACAGTCCACGGAGGTATGCATATAGTTTGACAGCCAGGCAGGACACCCTACATCTACTTCAGTGATTGGACAAACACTTCATGGTTCTTTGCACAGAAGACAAATATTTATATAAATATATTTAGACGACTGTACTGATGATTACTCTCTGGATGTGAAGAGACTTTCAACCAGCAGAACAAAAAGTGTTTCTGGAACATATCGCCTACCCTGCCTTTAAAGTTGAAAGTTATTCATATATACACAAAACACTGGCATTTTCAGTGGTCTGTCAGTCAGTTTTAAAATTTCACATGAATATGGAACTGTCCATAACGTGTACATGACTGTTCAGTTTCTTCACAAAAACATGTTGTTCAGAACTGTGATAACAGTGCAGGTTTAATTGACAGAAACTGAACACGGAGCTCATCATTCCGAGACTAATTTAACTTTATCATGCCAGATTTTATTACCACCGTTCCACAAATACACGATAATTTGTCATTGTGATCTTAAAATAACCCTGTCAGAGTACTTCTGCAGCCTCGCCATGTAATTTTTCTTACACTGATAAATAGACTGCAGCTCTCTCAGGCACACCTCACTATAACTAATGAAGAGCTGAGCATTCGATCATAATTATCACATCCAACCGTAGTGATGGAAACACACTCTTTTGTGCCACATTGTCAAATCCAGTCCACGTTTTTGAGCCAACCATCTCGCTGTTCATCTGTTACATCATCACCAGCTCATTGGACAGTTCTGATTGAAGGAAGACAATTGGTTGAGCACAGTGTGTTCCATTTAAAATACTCCCACCCAGAACGTCCTGTACCCAAGACATTGGTTACCACATATTTTGTTTGTAGTGATGGATATGTAGGAGCACAAACATGTAAAATCTGCTCTTGCTTCGAGCCACGTCTCTACCCACGAGCAAGCTGCTCGCAAAACCCATCCAAAAATGAGATGATGACATTCAGGGCTGCTGAAATAAATGGCAACACATTGTTTTCACTTAGTACAGGCATTGGTTTAAAACAACAATGAAGTGGAAATGAGTGTAATGAGTGATGGTCTATGTGCCATAAAAGACTGATTGAAAAGGCACAATGTCTTAAAGAGGGCGTCACATAACCTCTGAACATCAGTATGACTGCATTAAGCCTGAATTATCTCAACTCTACATTTTTCCCTCATTTTATGTAATATAATGTAGCAACATATTCTTAAAGGAGCGGTTGATTTAAAAATTTTCTCACCCTCATGCTATTCCAAACACGTATGATGTTTTTGCTTCTGAAAAACACAAAAGATACTTTAAAAAACATTGCTAACCAAACAACAATGGCACCCATTGACTTCCATTGTATGGAAAAACCACTGAGACATTTCTCAAAATATCTTCCTTTGTGTTCCACAGATGATAAATGTCATACAGGTTTGGAATGACATGAGGGTGAGGAAATGATGGAACATATTTTAATCTCTTTAATACCACAGTAACAAAATACTATGGTCTTGTGGGAATAGTATAATAATATAATAATAATAATATCATGTTTTACCTTGAATTGCCATGTAAATACAATGGTATATAAATGATCTTACACAATTTCTGTATCATGGTGCCAGTGTATATTTTGTGTTGCCTTATGAAGGATTCATTGTACAATCACTTCAGTTGTTCTCATTGTTATTGACATTATTAGTTCACTCTTAAATCAGCAGTTCTATGATATCTCTCATTTAAAGAAAACACATTCACACCACCACACGAGCAGCTGAAATATCAGTTTGAAGGACAAGAACTTCAAGAGAAAACACTTTTCTCTTATTCAACAACAAACACTAAAGGGCTCATCAAGAACGTTTATGTTGATTGATTACGTTTATGTTGTTAACAAAACTGAAAGATCTGGATGTGGTAATGTTTTATCCGCACACATCAGGTTAATTCAACAGCATCACTCTCATCTGGATCTGATGTCCAGTGTGTGCTACATCAGATCCAGTCCACATGAAGGCTGAGATGCGAGTCACAAACACGTTACTGTTAAATATCACAGCCGAACCATTATGAGCCGTGTTACACTGAACACACAGTGTATTACGTTCATTCACTGAGGACAGATGATCTGTTTATAAAACAGCTCCTGTAGGCAACTGAGACAAAAGCTATTTCATACTCTAATGTGTTTGTTGTTCCAAAACATGTTCCTGGTCTGGCACGATATTTAAGATATTACACTGGGTAATAAACCGGTAAAAGTTAAAGAGTGTGGCAGATGAGACTGAGCTGTAACAGTACAGAAAAATCATAACTAATCCAGAAATACCCGAGACTCTGAGATCTGAAGCACTCTTCATTTTGTCTCTAAGATTTCCAGAGAAACTGACACAAATGATTCTCCTTTAAACACCTAATATGAATATCGTCTGTAAACCAACCTGCTTTAAAAAAGATCGTCATTTGAAGCAGGCTGATAAAAACAACTGAGGAGAAACAGAAGCGCGGTACAGTACAGTACAGTACAGTGTAGGAGGTATTAAGACTGTCCTAGTTATTATACATCACATGTTTGTTCTTGATCTGTGGGAATGAGTAGGCAGGTGTGAAAAGAAAAAATACTGAGCAAACAAGCGTTCAGATTGAAGCTATAAAGAGATTATACTATTATTATTACTATTATTACTATTTTATTAAATGCCTCCAATCCCAAATCCCCCCCC
>JAZGTI010015093.1:0-12177 GCA_036877585.1 Botia kubotai
AAAAGCAAACCATTCAAATGCTGTGGACTGAACTACAGGCTGTCTCAGTTCTCATCTGCAGTTTCTCACAGTTCTTCCTGTCTGTAGTTCTTCTGTTCAAGGGTCCACAGGAACCCGTTTGTTTACTGCAGTTTTCTGGTGAAACCATCGTGCTTCCTGTTTTGATCCAGACATGTGTTATTGTGCAGCACTAAAAGCAGCGCAGCCTTGAAACCTCTCTTAGATTCCCAGTAGTGTCCCGAAATTAATCCCTCCTCTTAAAACAACCCCATTGATTACAATTCAGAAATCAAGTGTTATTAATGTACATGAATTACATTTAATGTAAAACATCATGTGTAATATTAGGCTGGTGATTTTTTAAATATTAAAAGTGTATTTATCATGATTTTGGTGGTGGTGTAAAATGAAGTGGCATTGATTAATTGCCATTATTTTACTGTGCTATTATTTGTGTTTTTTATTGTTAAACTGTTTCACAGCATAAACATTGAGTGCACTGAATGTTTGAAAGACCCTCTGCTGAATAGCTGTCACAACAACTACTGCCGTTTTCCTTTGTTTACATACTATATTTGAACTTCTGCTGTTCACAAATGTGCACACACACCAAAACCTCTTTAAACACTGTGTAGCACACAAAGGGCACCAGCAGCAAGTCAACAGTGAAAAGGAAGTAAACATCCAGTGAACAGGACGTTCCTGTGTGTCACAGGGAAGGGACAGAGGTGGGGCAGCAGTTCGTTTGAGAAAAGAGAAGCCTGGTGTTACTCAACACAAACAGAATGACCTTCCCTCATCACGTGAGTACCATGAGCCGCCCATCCACAGAGCCCAGCAGTGCAGGAGTGGGTGGAGTCAACAAAGACCCTGATGACAGAGACCTGCACGACTGATCGACAGATAAGCCATCAGAGACATCATTGTCTGAACCTTACTGACTCGAGCGCCTGGTGAGCAGCAGAACCTCTCAAAACATCCAGACCCACCCAGGACCTGCGAGCGGGTGTCAGAGGAACGGGGGTTGTCACATGGTTGTTCCAAACCAAAGAACTTGGTTTGGTCACGGCTCTTGTTTATCCTAAACAGCAGGTCTATGAATGTATTCGAATAAAAACACTTATTCCAACTCAATACACCTGAAAATGATATGTATTTATACAATATATAAAGTATATACAAAATACTCAGTTATGTGGATTTGGGTACATTGAAATATGTCCAAAACTTTTGCATCTTCTTACCACAGGGCTGTTTTGTTCTGTGTTTGCTTCAGACACACAAGATCTCGTCTGTACTGTGATAATGGCAGGAAGAACTGATCTGTTATCAGTTTGCAGGAGCTGGATTGCCCGCATTGAGCATCGGTCTGAAGGATGGTCAAGCTTTAATTGTAGTTACAGTCTGTCATTTGCTGGTTCTTGCGTGAGAGATGAAGCCACTGAGACTATAAAGTACTTTTTTAGACTGCATGATTTGATCTTAACAAACAAACAGATCTCTGTGGAAAGGAAAATGATATCCAGTTAAACTGAAATTAAGATCTAGGGACCTCAGAATTGTTAAATAAAAGTGCCATGCTCAAACCAGAACGACTTACCACGATTATTATATAAAACAAACTATATATCACAACACAAAAATATAGCTGAATTCACACCGATTTAATTATTTCAGAAGTTTACATGCCCTCGTAATGCTGTGTGCAGGTATTGATGACCAATGAAACAATACATAACAATGATCATTTGTCATTTTGAGTCACTGTTTTGTCTTATGGAATATTTTATCTTCACTCTCATTTTTTAAATAAATATGTACATGTATGACCGGCTGTATCAAAGAAATGCTTCAGGTTTTTAATATTGTTCTATTTTTGGAGACACATTATTAGTAAATGATCTTAATTCCTGTTAAATACAGACACTGAATGGAGAGAGAATTCATTCCCACAAAGACACCAGTGAGATGCAGATGAATTCACTTCAAGCTGTAAAAGAGAGACCAAAGTGGATTAGCATGAGACTGCCTGTGAGGATCTTTACAAGCTACAGGATAATGGTCATTATCTGAGTACTGTGTCAGCTTTCATATGTTAAGTGGGGTGAAACTGAGCACACCTTTGGCCCTTGTGATGTGTGTGCATGTCAATGATGAGAGAAAGCAATTAAAGAGCATTTCAGTGCCAAATGACACAGGAGACGGCTGTCTGACAACATGTTAATCAGGTTTGCTGCATTCATTTCCATTAAAGTGAACACTTGTGTTTATCAGCAGTGTGATATTTTACATTTCAATGTGTTTCCTTTATGCCAACAGCATTAATTACTGTAAATATAAAAACAAACGTCTTTAAAAATGTGCATGAAAACATCTTCCGTTAAGCTTGCCTACAGATAACTCTTTAGCATTAGCATCAACTGTACAGTAATTATAGAATTGTTGGTAATGCCATTTAAAAAATATGAAGGACGTGTTTGTGCATGAATTGAGTGCAGCTGTTGAGTGGATTAAAGTCCGCACACGTGCTATGTTGATATGTAAGAAGACATTCAGCGCGGAGGAAATGACTGCAGGAGGTCACGTGAGGGCCTGCAGTTCGCACCTGCTGTTAAACTGTTTGATGGGTCAGTTTATGTGTTTATTAGGGCGACACCCCTCATTCAATTCCCCAACAGAGAGCAACATAATCACTGGGCAGAAAATCAGACCTTTTGCATTTAAAGTAATAGTGCAAAAATACACTGTATTTACGACAATAAACAATTGTTTTATATGTAGTTAGGATAAAGTTTTGTGAATGGCGACACAGCGACCTACATGCAGCAGCGGAGTGAGACAGAAATGGCGTTCAAGTGTGTAACCTGACTCACACTCGTCTGCGCTGATCCGGAGCGGAAATTCCTTTCCGTTTTTGTGAATGACAAACTCATTAACTATTCACCAGCACAGTCTGTCCATCCGGACCCGTTTCCATGGAGACGACCGCTCGGCGCCTTCTGATTGGCTGGCCGACATAACGTACCCATTGAAACGCCTCGCACTCGAGTCCATTCACCAGCTGACTGAGGCGGAGAGCGCGTCGACCCGAGGCGACAAACACACAGAGGAACTAAAGCAACGCGGCGTTGTGACATCGCTTCGCGTTTGTTATTCGGCTGGATTGTGAGGCGACAGGTTATATAACTGCACCGAGAAACACGCGTCCTCAGCGGTTACGTGCATGGAGCGAGTCTGCGCTTGACTCCCAAAACAATTCCGTCGCGTCGAGTCCTCCTGTGACACGTTAAACGAGACTTTATTAGTGTTTGTGCTGAGATCGTGTCGATGCTGTCGGCCTCCACGGCCTCTCGCTGCGCGTTTCCTCCGCATTTAGGCTCCGTACGGTGCGGCACCGGTCCTCTACTAATGCTCGATAAGTTTAAACCCGTGCAGCTCGAGTCGGTCATGGCTGTAAGCAAGACGGTGGAGTGGCTGAGAGAACAGCTGGAGACGCGCAGGGACTGTCTGCTGGTTATGGACTGTCGGACGCAGGAGCTGTATGAATCGTCGCACGTAGAAACGGCCATTAACGTGGCCATCCCGAGCCTCATGCTCCGGCGACTGAAGAAGGGCAACCTGCCCATCAAGTCTCTGCTTTCTAACGGGGAAGATCGGGAGAGATTCGCGCGGAGGTGCAAGACGGATACGATCGTGTTGTACGACGAGTACAGCCGCGAGTGGAACGAAAACACCGCCGGCGGGTCGGTGCTGGGGTTACTGCTGCGGAGGATGAAGGACGAGGGCTACAGGGCTTTCTATCTCGAGGGTATGTGTTGCTTCTAAACTGTTTAAATAATTTTACTCGGTAGATTCATGTGTGAATGTTTGTAACTAACTCTTCTTTAACCTCACAGGTGGGTTCAGTAAGTTTCAGTCTGATTTTCCTTCATTCTGCGAGACGAACCTCGACGGTTCCTCCAGCAGCAGTTCACCGAGCTCGCAGGTCCTCGGGCTCGGCGGGCTGCGGATCAGCTCAGACTCCTCGGACATCGAATCAGACATTGATCGGGACCCGAGCAGCGCCACTGACTCGGACGGAAGCCCGCTGTCCAACCCCCAGCCCTCCTTCCCCGTGGAGATCCTGCCGTATCTGTATCTGGGCTGCGCGAAAGACTCCGCGAACTTGGACCTTCTGGAAGAGTTCGGCATCAAGTACATCCTGAACGTGACCCCGAATCTGCCCAACATGTTCGAGAACGCCGGCGAGTTTAAATACAAACAGATTCCCATCTCGGATCACTGGAGCCAGAATCTCTCGCAGTTCTTCCCGGAGGCCATCAGCTTTATTGGTGAGATTACATTTTAAACGCACACAAACGGCCTGTTATAGCATTTTAAATGGGTTTTCTATCAGTTCTAGTTTTGGTAAAACAATTCAATGAGTGAATGTTTTTTCCTAAGCAACAATAACAAATAAGGCGATTTTTATTTATTTTATTATATATATATTTTTACACAATTCTAGAGCAGAGTTTTAAAACCCGTCTATGAGGCCCAACACAAAAACACTGAGTAACCTCAAAGCCGTTATATCTTGCCTGGGGTGGATGGCACTGTTTGCATAGTAACATTCACCAGTCATGCAGTTGACACAAAGACTTCTAGTGAAACAGGAGATGGAGGGAGAGGCGCTAATTTGAGCTCAACAGGAAGGAAGGCGCACTGAAAGTAATCTAGGACAGAGCAGTGTTTAGCCACACAATGAGCACCATTTATTAGGGTACTGTTGACTTCCTGTTCGCTTTGACAGGGTGCTGCCCTGACGTCTACATTTACACGCCCTGATGGGGCCATTGTCAGGTAACCTGGCGAGTGGAAGTATCATTTGATTAACTATAATAGCCCATTTCCATGTCATATTCCCAGAGAAAATGGTCCAGTTGTTTTCTCTCTGTTGGCAGTCATGCGCTAGAAAGACTGAGACCCTGTTTTTGTCAATGCCGTGACTGTAATGAATTCTGACACAATGACCCGACAGCCAGCTAACACATAATCGCGCATTCATGGATCGCACGGCAGTATTAGCGTTCTGCTAATACACAGACCTGAGTAAAAATAAAGCAGAGAGCATCTTTGAAGTCTGTGAAGCATTGGAAATCTAATTGTCTTCTCTTTGTGTTTCCAGACGAGGCCCGTGGGCAAAAGTGCGGCGTTCTCGTTCACTGTCTCGCCGGTATCAGCCGCTCGGTCACTGTGACGGTTGCCTACCTCATGCAGAAGCTCAATCTGTCCATGAACGATGCTTATGACATCGTCAAGATGAAGAAATCCAACATCTCCCCCAACTTTAACTTCATGGGCCAGCTTCTGGACTTTGAGAGAACCTTGGGCCTCAAAAGCCCCTGTGACAATCGCATATCAGCCCCGTCCCAGCCCCTGTACTTCACCACACCCACCAACCACAATGTCTTTCAGCTGGACCCCCTCGAGTCCACGTGAGGCCTGGCCNCTTTCGGCTCAAAGGGTTTGAATCTTTTTGTTCAGCCCTGTTAAGGGGTTCCTGATGTTATTGGTAGAGTTGACTTGAGATGACAGCCGACCAGAGGAGTCACTGTTGAGACGTGTGGTGTGCCCAGAGCTTTATAAGCTGCTGTTTAATAGAGACAACAGACCTGACCTGAGACTGTATATCCATATATATATAGATCTATATATTCAAGCATGAAAAGACTGTGACTATGAAAAGAATTGATTTGGAACGTCTAATATATTTTGACGGGCTGGTGTGCCAAAGAGTCTTTACTGGACATGAACTATTTCAAATCCTGTATTTGATTTGTTTAGCACTTGCACCTGCAGATTGTGTGGGTGTGACCCTCATGTCTTCTATGAAGACTCTTGTGTTTTGGGGACGAGACTCCCGCAGTAATGACGGCAGTGTGTTCTGTACTCCAGCTTATTTACATGGAGAAATTTTTAAAACATTTATACACATGTATATTAAAAATGGTGGTAAGCCGTGCCGTAGTTCTGCCTGTTTTAATAGAATGACTGTAGCTTTTTCTTTTTTTTGTCCTTATGTACACATCTGAATATTGATCAATATTAAGCTTATCAATAAGTTAATTGACAAATTTTAACAGGTTTTGCAAGATCATTGATGTGTAAATTTATAAGATATTTCCTCTGTTTTTTGCTTTATAAAAATGTTTAGCTTTTTTCAGCCTTTTAACCACAAAACAAATTATCGTTATTTCTTGCCTGAGTTCTGTACATACGAGTCTTTCCTGATCGGTTCTCCAGAGGTTTCGGTTCTCCAGAGGTTTCTCACCGGCGGTCAGCACTCTAGCTGACTGCACTATATGAATGTTCAGTGGGTTTGTCCAGATTCACGTGTTTGTATGTGTACAAGGTTTTCCTGAAGTGCTACCTGGAGTTTCTGATGCATGCTCATGTGGGGCCCATTTGCCTTTATACTACTTGTATTTGTTTTTTTGGGATGTTGGATGATTTTCAAGGCTGTTGATTTTTTTGTTTCTGTTGACAACGCTTGGAGACATTTTGTCTCCTCTTCAGGGAAGTTTTGTGTCATGCAATTTTTGTGAGAGAAGTGATTTTAATGGTGTAATAGTTTTGTTGTCCCTCCAAGCAAAGGCCTGTTTGGGGGAGGGGCTATATTACAAAACCACTCCCCCAATATTACGAATGTAAAGAAATCATAAGTTATTAATAAATTGCTATTTTGTCTATTCAAACTTCTTGAACTTAAAGTTTAAAATAAGTACTGGTTACCATTTACCAATGGTTGGATTTTATCCAAAGCGACTTGCAAATGAGAAAAGCACAAACAGAATACATGTACCAGCACGTGGTTTATTAATAACTAACAATAACTTGGTATTCCATTGACAATATAACCGGTAACCACTTTCACTGGCCCAGGGAAAAAATTAACCTTTGACATTGAAGAGATGTGTAATGTAGAACAAAATACCCTGAAGATGACAACGTTAGTTTTTCTTCAAAGATAATGTGTTACTGAGTGTTAAGTGATCCTGAAAACAACTCCATGTGGACAGGCGGGTGTTTCCAGGAACTGATTGGTTAGAGTTAATGTTTCCCCTGAGGCACTTCCTGCCCACAGATCAGAAGCTCCGCAAACCGTAACGCAACACCCTCCTGCGTATGCACACATCAGATGAAGGGCTAATCCGAAACAGGGTTGAAATGAGCACTTATTTCTGATAGCCAAATAAATGAATGGTTTATTTATTGATAATCATTATTTATTGATGATCTATTCTACAGGTCACCATGAGCAGGTGTTTGTGGATTTTTCTTCACCTCACATTAATAAGAATGTAATGATTAATATAAGTTTGAAATGTTGAAATGAAATATAAATCTTATACAAAATGATACTTCTACATAATTAATTTCAATATATCAGTTAGCTGTTACAATAAGCTTTGATATGTATATTGTGGCAGTGGAGCAGCTCTACTGACGAGGGAACCGCAGCAGACTGTAAGACTACACGTGTGTGCTACTCCTGTGGGAGGGGTTTCAGGCCCGGACGTCTTCTCGTGACAGATTTCCCAACATGCCCCATAATATCCGGAGCTCAAGTTCCAGTCACCTCAACACCCCAAATCCGGCCCACCAGCCGCACTCTTTCATTGTGAGTTTGGGTAGTGAAGCCACCTCTGTCTACATGACCTCTGACCTCTCCTGTTCTTTCTCCAGCAGATGAGTTCCTGTTTAATACTTTACACTTCTTACACTTAATGTTTTTAATAAAAACCTTCTGCTTTATAGTTCTTTTGAAACCCATCTACTGGTAAAAATCTAGGAAACCAATGATCTGAAGAACTCCATTTGAAGGCAATATCCAAACGTTTGTAATCTCTGAAGAACCATACAGCCATCTTAACAAAACAATTGTTAAAAAAGAGAATTTGTTGGCTTCAAATTTGGTGCTGTGAAGAACTTTTATGTTTATGAGCGTAAATAAAGCCACAGACAGTATTCCAGTTAAGAGCTGACACAGAAACGTATGGCAGTAAAACAACTGTCTGATCTTTCTGATCTTCCATAACTAGCAGTTTATCAAGACTAAACCTGCTGGAGGTTAAACAGAGAGGAACAGAGCAAACAGAGTGGACACACTGGCTGTGCTGTTATGCTGTTATCACACTTAACTGCTAGACACCCACATACAGAAGAAGTTCCACAGATGGAGAAGATCACCCCCGACAAACTGATCTCTTTACCTTCTGCTCTCTGCATCTCTCTCTCACTTTTAATGAGAAGAGACTTCTGAACCAGCTGGATCTGCCTGCTGTAATGTGTGTGTGTGTGTGTGTGTGTATGTCTGTGTGTGTGTGTGTGTGTACAAGTACTTGAATCAAAAGTTTTTGTGACATTCAGTTCTGTTTTTGAAAACGCAATAAATTTTGGATGTAGGGGTTTCTTCAAAAGTGTCTGTGTGTATGAATGACTGTCTATAGCTTGACAATGTGTGTGTGTGTGTGTGTGTGCAGAGAGAAACAGAGAAGTTTGTAGTGTGTAGGTGTGACGACCATATTATCCTCGGACCTCCACACACACACACACACACTCTGGAATGCTGAAAAGCCATGTCTTCCAAGAAGAGGGCCACACAGAAATGCTTTGTGTGGGAACCAGACTTTTGTTTTTCTGTGTTTTCACTCGGTTCTGGGCTTTAGCAGAACAAGAGCACTGTCACTCAGAGCTGCAACACAGCCCACGCTTCTCTCTCAATGATGAAACACCATTAGATTCCTGACGTTCCTCCTCATGAAGATTCAGTGCATGAGCTGTTAAATTTGATGGCATATTCTTTAATCCACCAGAACTGAAACTGTGCATCTTATCTTCACCAGAACTCACAACAGCAAAGTTCTAGCTGTTCTCCCACCTCCATCAAAACAGAGCTTTCCATAAATCCAATCTGTAGTCACTTATCATCTTTAGTGCAGATGGAAGCAAAAGTTCTCATTTTGACAGGTGAAGTGGAGTCTACCTTTCTGTTCACATATTATAAAAGTAAACGTTTTAAAAAAAGTGCTCACCCTATGTCACATCTACGATGCTGGGGTGTTGTTATGTGTTGTAATGTGTCTTTCATTCTGTACATTACAAGCTAAAGCAACAAGATTTAAAAATAATCGTGATGGTGCGCTCCTCACCTGAAGCCTAAAGCTAACTGTCATCGAGTGAAAGCAGATCGTACGGAAATGTCTGGATGAGATTGAGATAAGAATTAGTCCCTCAGATGTGAAATATGAATGAATTAGCATGAGATTGTGTCGGCAACAAAGACATTTAAACCTTGAATTTCTCCACTGGCGATATATCTGAATCTTCCCTGAGAATGTCAGTCTCACCACTCACAGCTCCAGACCGCTGATGTCCCGTCCGTTTCAAAGCCTCCATCACTGCGGTTCATGCAGGTCATGTTACAGCAGCAGGTCACAAAAGAAGCTCTTCAGCGGACATGATTCATCCGCCACTGCTGGCCCACGCGGCTCGATGGCACAGAAATAAAAATAATCATTATCATTTAAAAGATCTTTTAAAAATAACATGAACATGAGGCAGAAAGAGAAAAGGAGCAAAATGATTGTGCCTCAATCCACAGCAGACATTACACCCAAATATTAGTCACAGTTATAACACTGACAACTCCACATCACACACACACACACACACACACACACACACACATCACACACACACATCACACACACACACACACACACACACATCACACACACACACAGTCAGTCAAATGAACTGGTCTGCGGCTAACACATCCCAGTTTACAATGAGGGTGATTTTTAGAAACTGTTATCTAACATTTCGTGTTTTTCATAACAGTCTGTTTTCGGCCTGTCGTGAGGCTCTGAAGTAATGCTGTTGAAAACTAAGAAATGAAATCTAGCATGTTTTTATTTTGCATAACAGTCATAACTGCTCATAGCATTAATCTGAAAAACATGTCACGTGTCGTGTGCATTGTTTTAATGTGTTTAGAAAACAAACACATCCTCGAATGATTTAAAAACTAGCACCTTAAAATCAGTCTCCACGGGCTAATGTTGGCCCTTCACATGACAATGTTAATTTCAGACACTGACACACACCTACAGATCCAGACCCCCCTCTCTCTCTTCCTATCTCACTCACCCACTCAACACTACTTATAGAGAAACAGGAAGTGAGTTAAGAAGCTCAGACCTGCGCTGTGATTGGCTGCTCTCCAGGAAGTGATTAATGTGTCTCATGATGAGTACAGCAGCATTGAGTGAGGGAGAATTGGGGTAAAGAAGTGGGACAGAGTATTAAAGGTCACTGACTGTACTATAATTAAGAGACACAGTGGGCTGCTGCACCCCTCTAAACCATCACAGCTACACAAATATAAAGAAAAACAATAAGAGCTGCAGAATTGAGCGAGCGTGTTTGCTGTGACATCATCATCTGTGTCTGCAGTGACATCATCATCTGTGTCTGCAGTGCAGAAACACTCTCTGTGTTTTATAGAGTCTGTTGAGACTATAAAAGCTGAATATCATAAAAATCAGTTCAGTGATGTTATAAAATAAAAGTTGCTCTAAGAACTGGTTCTGGATCAGACCTAGATCAGCTGTCAGGGACTGTATTATTGTATCCCATCATATCCCTCTATATTTTACACAGTAAGTTCAGGTACGTGTAGTGTTTACATCATTAAATCAGACCCCAGTGACATAAGACAAAATACTTTTTCAGCATCCAGTTGTTTTAACATTCTTACATCAAATGAAAGACAGCTGTGAGTCTTTACAGTAAATGCACCGCTGCTGTAACACCATCTCCAGCGTCTCCCATCAGTACAACAGCAGGTTGACTCACCGCTGCAGTGCTCGTGGTTGCTAAGCAAACCAGAGAGATAAATAAAGAAACATGGCGTCTGAGTGTTACAGAGAGAGAGAGAGAGAGAGAGAGAGAGCAGGAGGAAGATGATACAGGCAGAAAGTGAGGGCAGGGTTTGTGTTGAGCATGAATACGTGGGTTTGAATGATTCTGCAGGATAGTCAAAGCAGACCGTGTCATTTCCAGAACGAGTGTAGAGGCGGAGCTCAGTGTCTGTCCAAACACGTCATTATTCACACAAAAGTGTCATTCAGATGTTTTCCATTACTGGGTATGTGTGTAAAAGATGCTGCATGATTTATATATATATTTAAAAAATATTGTTGACGATTCTCTTCCCTTATTTCTCTTTAGTGTGATAAAACTTTCATACACACACACACACACATATATATATATATATATATATACATACACATATATATCACACAATATATATTGAGGGTTTTTATTAAAATATAATTTGATATCTGAGATCTGTGCACTGTTATTTTCTTTATGCAGAATATAGATTCTTTCATTGGTTGTTGGAGGATGAGATTTGTCCACACAGAAGAGAAGCTGTATAAATATACACACATACAGGCTGTGAGAACACTGTGTTCTCGCTGAAGACTCGAGAGAGCGCAGTGAAAGCTCAGAGCAGGAAACACATCACAATCAATATCTTCACTCACTGTGTCTAGAATGGAGACTATTAAAAGTGCTCTAGAATGTAAAGCACTTGAGTTCTCCGTATTCTCACAGTTCATGCATCAAACCACGCTGAAGGATTTGGGGTCAAGTTATGACACATTTAAATATGACACATTGTTTAATGGATCCAAACAAGCCAGGAGAAGTTTTGCAACCCACAGAAGAGAACAAACTGAGACTGAAACTTCACACTGGCCTCGAACGACTCACCACATCCTAGTGTCATAGAAACCTCCTCATAAACACAGTCAAACACACACACACACACACACAGCCTGAGTCACAACAGGAAGAGAACAACCTCTGTTCAGAACAGCAGCCATTGTGAAACCCAACACAACTCTTCTCCACATGCCAAACGACTGAGGCCAGCTGTCTTATTTTTGTTCTAACTAACTCATCACCCCCAGCCCAGATCTCTAACTTTCCAATATACCATCATGTACTTCAAACCCGTAACCTTGGCATCATTAGCAACACGCTCTACCAGCTACAGAACACCCATGTGACCATGTGCTGGTTTTGTTACAGTCTCACACAGACACACAGTAAAACTGC
>JAZGTI010015094.1:0-13654 GCA_036877585.1 Botia kubotai
TTCTTTTTTTCCCGCGTCGTCACTCATCAACACATCATCTGACCTCACACACTAACCTCGCGACAACTGCCACCTACAGTACCTGTAGGCTACTGGAGGTGGCAGTTATTGCGAGGCTAGTGACAGAGCTCAGATTTTTTTGGTGGGGGGGGGCACGTTTTTTTTTTTTAATAACGCAGGTTAAAATATGGGAGATTTACGGGAAATTACTAATACGGGAGGACGGCGGGAAAGAAGGGTAAATTACGGGACTTTCCCGGCCAAAACGGGATACTTGACAGGTATGCATGCCACAATGCTGAACTGTCCGCTGTATGGCTGGGACACACTCCAACCTCCTCAGCACAAAGCTAAATGAATGCTGCACGCCATCTCCCTTTATACCCATATTGTAATGCAAATTTAATTTACCAAATTTCATTGGCCCTTTTTACAGAGCACCTCCAAGTCTCTATGACATTTTGATGCAGAGCTATGACATCACAAAGATCTGCCCCATGTTAAGTCTGTGGAATTTTTTGCCCACTTTTTTGTACACCCTATCGCTTTATAAAAGTCATAGAGCATGTCTCCTTAATAAAGCTGTTGATTTGACCCCTCATTCATAGGTCCACAACAAATGGTTTGGGATGAGTTAGGTATCAAATGTTGTCCAGAAAAAGAAGAATAAGAAGTATGCAAGAGAGTAATAGTGATGCTTCATAAGCACAACTAATTAACAGACAAACATGTAACCCCATGCCATCTGCATCAAACATACAGAATTTTAATAATATAAATACAACATACTATATAAATATAATTTTTAGCAGAACCTCCCTTTTTCGGTGCAGTTTTAGCAACTAATAATATTCACATAGTTCCAACAACTGCACTTGATTGCTTGTAAACGATGAAATTGAGTTGGGACAAAATTCAAAATGTGACAAAAGCAAATTCTAATTAAATAAAACAGCAGTAAAAGTATTTTAAGCAAACAATTTGTTGTAAATCTGAAGCGATTTGAACAATAACGTAATCATATCACTTTTTAATGACAGTGTTAAATTTCATTTGGACTTAAAGTGAAACCAAGGGGTTAAATAATAATAAAAAATGCAATAAAATTGTTTGCATCTTAAATATAATTGTTTTATGTAGATTGTAAGTGTATTAATTTAGTATATTCAGTACAGCTGCTTTCCATTTTTTACAGTGTGTGGCTTCTGTTTTACTTGATAATTCCATCCTTGAAATGTAAGGCATTATTACAATTTAACATGCAAATGCATACAATGAATGAACAGCAAAACAAATTACTTCCACTTTACTTTCCCTCCTCCCTCTTCCTTAACTTTCTCTCCTTCCTCTTGCTTTCCCTCCTCCCTCTTCCTTCCCTTTACTTTCTCTCCTCCCTCTTCCTTTCCTCCCTCTTCCTTTCTTTTACTTTCCCTCCTCCCTCTTCTTTTCCTTTCCTTTCCCTCCTCCCTCTTTCTTTACTTTCTCTCCTCCCTCTTTCTTCCCTATTCCTTCCTTTTACTTTCCCTCCTCCCTCTTCTTTTCCTTTACTTTCCCTCCTCCCTCTTTCTTTACTTTCTCTCCTCCCTCGTCTTTCCCTTTACTTTCCATTCTCCCTCTTCCTTTCCTCCCTCTTTCTTCCCCTTACTTTCCATCCTCCCTCTTCATTTACTTTCTCTCTTCCTTTACTTTCTCTTCTCCCTCTTCCTTCCCTTTACTTTCCCTTCTCCCTCTTCCTTCCCTTTACTTTCTCTCCTCCCTCTTCCTTTCTCTCCTCTCTTCCTTTCCTTTACTTTCCCTCACATAAAAGAGCACACTAGAATAAACTTGATAGAACTATTCGAAAATTACAGTGTAAACATGAACCAAACACTAAAACAATGAAAGAATAAATAAACCTTTAGTGTATCAACTTACTATCACCTTTACACCTCTCCATTCCTTCTGTTTTCTCCTGTCCTTAATGAAATTCTTTCTCTTCATACAGATTTCTTCATACAGCATTGTGTACAATTAGAGTGTACAATTAAATTGTGTTCAAATAGTTAAAGGTGTTAATAAGTATTACAGGAGCCAATAAAGTGTGATACAGTGAAAATTGTATCGTTAAACATGCTTAAAGGATAGCTCAAGAAAATAAGGCTCGGTTAATTTTGTTGTGTGACATGACAGGCATGCCATTACTGCAAATATAAGACATTACCAGCCAGACTGTAACCCACTAAGAATTTCTGTACTGAATGGGATGGTGTATTGTTTGCAACACCATAATTCATAGTTTGACAGTTTGAATATTTCCCCCCAATGTTCCATGAGCTGGTCACTAGATGAGCTTTACACAAAAAAACTGAAATAATACTTTTTAGCATTCACACCGTTCTATTTATACAGCAAAAGTAACAAAAGACAATTAAACATTTAGTTTTTTGCCCATCTCTAAAATCCACCCCTTTTTTTAAAAGTTGTGATCCTGTTCCGCACATAATTTTTCACACCAGTCCAGGTTCGTTCCTTTAAGGCTTCTGGCTCTGATTGAATGCATCTCTCAGTCTTGCTTACCAGGAACTTTGCATGTCTTTATGAACTTCATCATGTGCTTTTTAACTGCTTTTACCTCAACATCCTCCCATTTTCTTTTTAAAGTGACCTATAAAACAATTTAAAAAGAAAATCCTCATTACAACTGAAGTCAATGAGTAAATGAACACTTTCTCCTTGTGTATATGTTTTTAATGTTCAAAGCTCGGGTTAATGCTGCCTGTAGCTCATGTATTTAGCTATTCATAATTACTTGATTATTGTTGTTCATGTGGTTTACGTGTATTTTTTACCTTGATCTTTCTGTGAAATAGATGGTTGCTCAGTCTCTGCTGGTTCTGTTGTTGGAGACAGGTCACTGCAATCCTCCTCATCACTTGACATGGCATCAGCTAGAGCCCCAAGTTGCTCTACAACAATAAGAACATTATCAATGTTTCTTTATTTTCATATTTACCATCTGTGGATAAAAGTATGTACAGCATAGACTCACAGACTCAAATAAGATCATACCATTTGGGTTCATTTCAATATTATCAAGTCTCTGTCCTTTGAAGTGGGACAGTTTTTTTCTTCATTGACATCAAGACTTTACTCATTTTTGCCAGCTACAGTGTCCCT
This sequence comes from Botia kubotai, assembly GCA_036877585.1. Classification (NCBI taxonomy): domain Eukaryota; kingdom Metazoa; phylum Chordata; class Actinopteri; order Cypriniformes; family Botiidae; genus Botia; species Botia kubotai. Next base: position 3,157 of record JAZGTI010015094.1, read on the forward strand.
TTTGGTAAGCGGTAATACTGTACAAAGAAAGACCCTCCTTTCTTATTTAAGTGGACTTACCAATTTCTGCAGACCAAAACTGCTGCCTGGCTTTCTGTAACTGGATTCTGTTGATGCCTGATTCACATACTTGAGCAAAATGAGAACACAATATTATGGTAACTAAGTAGCATGAGAGGGTAATGTTATTTTGAAATATTGTTAAAGATTTTCAGTATTTACTTTATACTACCTTGGTTCGCCACGGCCAGTCTGAGTTTCCATTATTGTAGGTGATTTCTTCCCCTGGTTGAATGTCTTGTACAGCAAAAAGACACAGATGAGGCTTTTTGTCCACTTCAACAGTTCTTATTTTGCAAGTAGGATATCTGTGCTCATCTTTCACAAGTCTTCCCAAGGACCCATCTTCCTTGGATGCATCCATGCTATAAATAGATTAAATTCCCTCTAAGCATTAGAGATTGACAACATTTGTAATTTTATATATGCAAGTTGTTTTTCTTTATACCTGTAACCCTAAGTATAACTTGTATAAACATCTAAACAACCATATGAAATCAAAATAAGAGATTTACTGCCATTACTGAAACACTATGACACACAGGTCATAGGTCTTTAATTAAATAATGAACTATACTTCACTTTGTTTTTCACCAAACCAGACTTCTGTGGTGAAAAATTACTCAAAACCTATATGCTAAACTATAACTAAGTCTTAAGGAAAATATTCAGTAGCCAGGCTTAACTGTATAATCATGCTGTGCTGTTTTCCTTTTACATTATACTTTAAAGATAAATGGATGGTTGCCATTCCATACTTCAAAACATATTATTGCTATATTATAGCTAACTATAGCTATATTATGTTGTTTAAAACACAGGAAACTTGACTTCATACATTACATTCTAATTTTTATTATTTGTAAATTGCCTAGTCATAAAAAAAATCTTACCTTTATATTTACTAATAAATTGCTCTTGAAGCCCAGTCTTGTCTGTTTCACAAGTATTGTGATGCTCAGCATCCTGAGAAGGTCTTTTACGTTTTTTATTCCGTGGAATACCCAGCATGTTGACTGACATACAAGTGCCGATATTTATGCAATGACTGGAAATAAATAAAAATAATTCAACTGAACAATTAAGAACATTTTATTAGTTACTAGAAGTGTTCACCTAAAAAATGATCATTTTAAATTAACCTTTTGTTGTACCTAGCCAGTTTTGTGCTTTTCTGTTGTCAAGTTCTATTCAATACAACAACAGTACATGTGACCAGTCTACAAAAGTCATACAGATCATAAAAACAGCAACATCACTAATGCCAAAACCCACTGATTCTTGTCTTGTGACCAGATGTCAGTGACATAAATTCATGTCCACGCTTGATCTGAAATCTATCATATTGGAGATTCTGAGTCAATAACTTTATTTTGATAGTGACTGTATTTTTAAATTACTGTTTTTTAATTACTGTTACAATTAAATTAATTACTAACTATTACTGGTATTTCACAAAATTCTAAAACACCATTAAGATTTCACTATTTATGAGCTTGGGGCTCGAGCACCCACAGAAATGCGCTGGATGTCTTAAATCACTTATGACCTAATAAAGTTTCTGTCGGTGGATGTTCATCCTCCGTACACCAAACCAACTCCTTACACACACAATAAACATGCTATTTAATAAATTGAAGGAAAAAATATATGCCCCAAATACATAGGCGTCGATCCTGTGGGTGCGCAAGATGTTTATTAGTTATTTTAAGTTTTAGTTAAATAGGAAAGTCATCACTTGCTTGAGCAATGAGCATGTTTCAAGGGGACATATATTAGTGTTACGATTCACGGACTCTTATTTTGAAATGTTCTGTTTTTCCTGTTTTCATTCATTTCCTGTTGGAGCTTTCCTGTAGCTCAGTGGTCAGAGCATTGCGTTAACAATGCCAAGGTCATGGTCTCGATCCCAGGGATTGCGCACTCAGAAACAATGTATAGTATAACGCAATGTAAGTTGCTTTGGATAAAAGCGTCTGCCAAATGCATAAATATAAATAGATAATCACGGTCGCCTGTAACACCCAGATTAGTAGCACTATTTAAGTTCTCCGTTTTGCTGTTTAGTTTGTCGGTTATTGTGTTTTTTTCTTGTGGATGTTTCGCGTGTGCTTTTGGTTTCTTGTTCCTTGTATTCCTGTGGACTCTCGACTACAAATCTTGCAGATTTCATAAAAACAAATCTTACTTCGTGTTCTAAAGATGAACGAAAGTCTTAAGGGTTTGGAAAGACATTACGGTGAGACAGGTTGACAGAATGTTCGTTTTGGGGTGAACTACCCCCATTTAGAAACATCAGTGCTTTTAAATGAACTACACTGGCAATGTAGAAGCACAACAACTAAACTGAACAGTATGGTATTTAAATATTTGGACTCATCACACAACTCATCACAGTCCTGGAGATGGTTTTCTCTCCTGCTGTGCTCTAATGGCCCTCTTTCCACCCGTCTCTTGCTCCAGTGAACAATTTGGAGAGAGCCTTTTCTGCTTCTTTTTGGTTAAATGTTTACACATTAACATCTGAAATGTCCAGCTGCATATTATGGTTATGAACACAGCATTTTGTTATTTCATAGAAAAAAACAACACTGAAGAGCTTATGCACTTTTGCAAAAACTCCAGGAATATTCACTTAAGTTCTATAAAAAGACACCATTACCTTTATGCCTCTTAATGCACGGTCTCAGAGCGGATATTCAGCCATAAATCACCTTGCCTCCGAATGCAGCATTTTACGCTTAGAAGCATGATCGGATACCTCAGAATTACGCAAATTCTGTTAGTTATTTTAAAATGGCGCAAGCGTTACTCATCAGCAGCTGGCGTGTAAATTCAAATTTCCCTCAGGTGAAAAAATAGCAGCTACAGGGTCACAAAACAAACCAGGAAAGCATAAAATATAGATGTCAGAAATAAACACCCTACACATTACTATCAACACAAATTACCTCTATTTTAATCCTCACAGACATTTAAGGTATTATAACCGTTTCGCGCTTTCCCAACCCCCCACCAAAAAGTTGTTAACAATCGTTTAGCGATTAAGTTTTTTTAAACATCATTTAAACTGTCAAAACAATGTTCCCGATGCTTGAGACCACAGATAATAAAGACATGTTTAAAAAAAAATATGCATTTTACCTGCTTATTTTCGGCTCCGCATCCACGACCTTAAACAGCTGATGTCTCGCCAGTTAGTCACTGTTTGGAAGAAACTATCCTTACGCCAAGGCGGGGTTACCTGTACTCCGAATATTTAAAATCTTCACAGTTATAATTTTTAATGTCCGCTTATTTTCAACAGCGATTATAATATAATATTATTAGAAGAAATTCGTAAAGAAACATTAAAAGCAGCAGGACTGTTTTGTCAAGCGGAAGGTGTTGATAGTGAGTGACAGGGTCTTATCGAACAGGTAGGTCCCACATGAGACCCATTTAAAATTCCTTCCTTTCGTATTTTCGCTCATTCCCAGACCCAGCAAAATACATTTTGATAAAAGCATAGGCAAGTGAACACTGTAATGCTGAACATTCAAACAAAGAAACAAAAAAAGTCACAATGGAAAATAATGCATTTTCGTTTAAAAGGTAGTTATATTACAAATATTTGATATTCTTTGTTTAAAAGTGACTATCAACCAAATTGTATTATTTCAAAAAGTTTAAAGGCACAAAGATGTATTTTTGGCGTGAAATCATTTTGCCCACTTAGATCATATGAAGGTCCCATATTATACCTGTATGGGACATTGTGAAACCTACATGGGACCCACCTAAATTGCCCATTTTCAGCCTATGCCCACTTTGAGCCCATGCCGCCTGGATATAACCCATATGGGGCCCAGATATAAATGTTGGCTGGGAATAATAGAACTAAAATAATAATCAGTGCCCCGTACTACTTTAAAACATATGTAAAATATTACTTATTTCTTATTCGTGCTATTCGTGCCATTCATGCCATGTCACATTTAAGGACGCGCGACAAAAAGCCGTTGGAGCTGGTGAAACAGTACAGTGGTGGGGTGTGTCTACCAAGCAGCACCTGTTGTACTGCGCTGCGCTGCTGGCATGTGGGGAAAGGGCAGTAAATCACAGACTGAGAAACTTCAAAACTTCCCTTAAGTGGATGTAGCTTTGCAATTAATTGGTAAAGGAAATAAATGCAACTAGAAAAATAAATCTCTAAACAAAGAAGTAAACGTACAATCTTGATTTGATGAGCAGAACTACTGTCAAAATGAGCCCTGACAACTGCAGGAAAACCAAAATAAAAGTCAGATTACAAGTTACACTACAATTCCCTTGGTTTAAAAATCAGCACCTCAGGGGTCTTTGGTCTGGCTGTGAATGCACTGAAAGACAAAGCTACACAGGCATTCTGTGCTATCAAGGGCAGATTTGCCAAAACAGGCATTCCTGCCAGTTTGGTGAGAACAGTTTGAACAGAGAACCTCACTCATCAAATTACTCCAAATGAGACAAACACCCCATAGAATCCCTGCATGCTGAATTCTGCAGAAACATACTAAGAGTTCAGAGAAAAACACCTACTAACATGTTGAGTTTAGAATGAAAATAACCTGGGGTTAAGTGCAGTGTGTAAAGCCCTAATGAAGCCTTTAAAACCCGAAGGCGGAGGCCTAAAGTCTGAAAGTCTGAACTAGACAGAAACCCCCTAATCACACAAATTCAAAAACATTCCCTCAGATTCTGGGCACATCTTAATTCAAGTTCCTAACACACTACAACATAGGGCTTTTCACACTTGAAATAGTTAACCCCAGGTAAAGGGTTAGGGTTACCTGTTTCATATTTCACACTGCTCATATTTGACCAGGGGTTAAGAGTTAAACCTGAACATGATCTGATGTTTCACATATACATTCTTAAACCCTGGTTTATGATCTTAACAGTCATGATTGGATTGTCAGGGTCCTGGCTGCTTGTGAAGCCTGGAGATCACATTTTGCCAGGATCCTGACACAGTCTGTGTTCTATGTCAGAGCGTGGGGCTGGATTCCGACTCGTCCTGTCTGTTCACGGTTTCCGTTCTGAGAGTAGGAGTCTAGACCCATGCTCTGGGTGTTCGTTCTATGTGGAGGCACATGGCTTCGGCTTTGTTAATATCTGCCATGTGCTCCCCGATCCCGCGTCATTACCCCGCCCCCTTGTTTCCTCGTTTGTGTGATGTCGCGCACCTGTTTGTAATTGTTCCCTGTTGTATTTAATGCCCTCGTGTCTGCTGTCCTGTGCTGGTTTGTTCTCGCTCTTTCTCTTTGTGTTTCCGACCTGTTGTGTCTGCTGCCGAATCCCGTTTTGGTTCCTCGCGTTCTTGATCTGGTTGTCGATTGTTTCATGTTCTTCGTTGGTGTTGATGTTTGTTATCGTTTGTGTCTGTTTTCGTTATTGTTTTTTTTAAAACGTAGAATCTTTATTTTTTAATGGTAGTTTTCTTGTCTGATCTAATTGGTGTTAAATATATTGTTTATTTATATTGCCAAGTTATTTCCTGTTTGCTTTTGTTCCCCTTTGCCCCCTTATGGGAGTTTTGAGTTTTGTTTATTTAAAATAAAGTCTTTTGTGTTAATCGCTGTCTACAAATGGGTTCTTCCCTGCTCGAACGTGACATGGCTACAGGGCACAGTAGCTTTAAATTATTGCTTGTCTTGCGCTTTCACATCAGTGAGAAAACAGGTCATCAGGTACATTCTTTTTGGCTGCTTCACATCTCCTGATGTTTTTTTTATTTTGAAATTTCAGAAATCAGAGGTTTTCTGTCACTATTTAACATTATATTTATTAACCTCAAATGCGGAAATTACTGTTTACACAGCATGCTGGGTTTCTGTTACTGTACACAGCTAATCCGGGGTTAAAAGCAGAGTTTAGAATGAAAATAACCTGGGGTTAAGTGCAGTGTGTAAAGCCCTAATGAAGCCTTTAAAACCCGAAGGCGGAGGCCTAAAGTCTTAAAGTCTGAAAGTCTGAAACTCCAGAAAAATCAGTATCAGCAATAATAAACACAAATCAGAATAAACCAAATTATAAAAGAAGGTAAAAATTCATATTTGGACCACTGAGGATATAAAAGTAATCTGGATTGCTATGGGGCCCTAAATAGAAAATACAATCTGGCAGAAGACCTCTACATTGTTAAAAAAGCAGAGACGATTCCTCACCAAATACAGACTAAATGATCACAGACTGGCAGTAGAGAAAGACAGACACAGACAAACATGCTTCCAAAGGAAGAACAAGTCTGTTCCAACTGTGACACTGGTAAGGTGTCACAAAATTGTTTGGAAGGTGCAATTCTTATAGTAGCCGATGGGTGGATGTGGTACCCTAATTCTTCCTGGCCTCTGATTGGTCAGAATCACCAAAGTGTGTATGCCAAAGTGTTACAAAAAGAGTAGTTAAAAAAAAAATGGCTGAAAATTAGTCCACCTCCACGTCCCTGTGATGTTATACCCTTCATGGCCAGAGTACAAATATTGCAGGATGAGTTACAGGCAATATTTAACTTCTTAGGGGTGTTGTATATTTTACTTCTTAGTGTGTGTGTTCATTTGTATACTCTTATTTTGAAATCCTATATTTTGTCACTTCCTGTAGTTTTGTTCCAGTTCCTTGTAGTCCTGTCCCTGTTGCTCCATCCTAATTGTTTTCATGTCTCTAGATATCCCTGATTACTTTTATATATACCCCTATGTTTTGTGTGCTTGATGTGTGGTGGTGTTTAATGTACTCTTACTACTTAGTTCTAAGGGTCTCTGTTGTTTGGATTTATTGCAAGTTCCCTTGCAATAGGATCCAGCCTCCATTGAGTTCATTGTTATAAGGGGTTGTTCAAATCTCTGACCTTAAGCATGAGCAGTAGTACTAGCAGTGTTGCCAACTTACGACTGTTGTTAGATTTAGAGACGTTTCAGAGAAGAATAAGGAAGATCCTTCTAACATGGAAACATAGACAAATCACCCATGATGTCATTAATGATATCACAAGAAGCCTTTAGCACCTTTTCAATAATTGGCAAAACTGAATAATAGTAATGTTGCCTTTGTAAAGCCTAAAAAAATATTCTAGGGTTACTTTATAAACAGAATGAAAAAAAAACTGAGATTTAAGATCAAAACACTTTATTTCTGAGAAACAGCATTGTGTTTTTTGCAATACAATTTTTCAGTAGCATTATTGGTATTCATCATTCACAAACTATCCGCAGCTGAAATTTCCTATGACTCTCTGCAGAGTGTTACTCATACAGTGACGCTTCTGCCGCCTGCTATAATTTTACTCTCTTTATGTCCCCATATTGTCAGGCTGTCTGTACACACAAAAAGAAGCAGAACTTTAAACCTCTTATCCTTGCTTCTCATCCATCCCCCTCTCTCCATCTCTCTTTTCAACTTACTCCATCACTTATGCAGTCTCGTGCTTTATTTAGCTTCTCTTTGGTGACACTCCTCCATTGACCACTGTGGCTGCATTCACATGCAGAATTCGGTTGTAAGTCCTGTTCGTAGTAAATACAGTTCTTTTCATACACAGTGCAGTTCTGAAAAATGGTGACAGATGCATTCAGACCCATGTGGCTACCTGAAGCAAGAACCTTCAAAGCAAATTAATTTTTTATGTGCAGTATGAATGGAACTGCAATTGACAACCAGTTCATGTCATTCAGTTGACAACTAGTCCATTTCATTAAGTTGACAACTAGTTAGCTTTGGAACACAGACCTAAGATTGGTGTCTTTTAAACGAAGAAACATGGCTAATTATTGCTGAAAAAAATAAAAGTGTGTGCATTGACTTTCTGTGACAAAGGTCACAACTCCTGTTATGATATAGTTTTTTATAATACACACTCTTTTCATTAATAAAAATAATTTATCTTACATAATTTCTACATAAGTTGTATTATAAAAACACTGGTCAAATATACTATATTCTAGAGTTATTCATCATTTTTAGGATTGTCAGTGTTTTGACATGCTCAAAACTCTTGTAACTTAAATATACAGACAGATCAAGTGATGAAAAGTTCTAGAAGGATTCAAAAAATCATATACATCTGGGATGGCATGAGGGTGAATAAATTCGGAGAATTTTCATTCTGGGGTAAACTAATCCTTTCTAGCAACTACTGTAAGTACAATTTACAAATGCTTCACCATCCTCAGCACCTTTCTGTTTATGGACGTGACCACAGAGTCTGTGTTGTGTGGGTGTTTTTGAAGGGATCAGGGAGCTAAATCCCTTATCTTTTGCAACCCCAGCAACACCTGTTCTTTTGATACCTGCATCTGTGCTTACCATGAGTGTGCTGACTTACTTCAGAAACATTGACAGAACGTGAACAGTAATGCAGAATTCCTGTTAAAACTACCTGCTTAGCTGAAGGTGAATAGTTATTTTTGTTTGTTATTCTAGGAGGGCTGTTGTCTGCCATATCATTGATGTCATCAGTGATGAGACATTTGATTACATGGCTGACTCAGATATGACCTATGGGGGATTTACCTGGAAACTTAACTTTAGATGGTATCCTCAACAAGAGATGGACCTGTGCAAGGGAGACAGGCCCCTTCCTGTGAGGTACATCCAAGCATCAGTTGTCAGTTCACTTTTGTTGAGTTCAAAAGTTCAATTTACCTTGCAGACAATTTCTATATGAAAAGTTCTTGACTCTGCTCCGCTGGAAGCAAACATTTTAACATGAAAAAATTTACATAACTTTTAGCATTTAGTCCTTCAACAAATAACACTGTTTCTTAAAGAAAATCCATTATTTAGACAGAAAACAGTAAAACAAACTTCACTTAGACTTCAACTCAGATTTCTTTAAAACTGTTTTTAGTAGCATGTGGAATACTGCAGTATAGTGCATTATATGTATGTTATATATGTAACCAGGGTAAAAATGTGCTACATTAACATGGAACTATTATGGTAATTGTGTAAGCTGAGTTTAGTGCTTCATACTAAACTCACAGCTTGCCATACAGACTATGTACGGCTCCTTAATATTTTGTGGTTCTATAAGTGTGGTTGAAATGTACCTGCCAAAAACGTGGTTTAGACGTGCAAGTCTTCCATGTGTTTATCTATTGGTGTATGTTTCGTTTATCCCTCCTCCTCAAAAGGAAACGTGTTCTCAATTGGTTGGTGGGAGAGAGGAGGCAGGACTGATAATATGTTGCGTAAGTAGGAGAAACGATATAGTCTGAACTCAATCAGCGTGAGCTTCAGGGACGTATATAAACATTCAGTTTACCGCAGCAGCCCTCCTTGTGTGAAGGCCGACGAGTGTAAAGACCAGCGACTCTACTTGTGCGACTCCACCGAGCAAAGACACAGACAAAGCACTTGAGTACTTTTCTTTATTTTACTTCTTTTGTATCTCTTGCACTTGTGTGTCTACTTATCCCTGTTATTACTAACACTCACAAATCTCATAATGTGCGCTACAGGCGCTGCAATCTTCATAACCTTCGTACTGTACATATGTCTTCTGATACACCACTAACTCTCTCGGTAGGCCTCTGGAATTGTCAGTCTGCTGTTAACAAAGCAAACTTCATTACATCCATAGCTACTCACTCTAACCTTAATCTCTTGGCTCTAACCAAGACCTGGATAAGACCTGAGGACACTCAGGTCTTATCCAAAAACCTACGCTCGCTCTCACCCACTAAGCTCAGGGGTGCAGAGAGGTTGTGGCGCAAGAGAAATGACACTGCACACCTTATGTCTTTTCAATCTCTTCTGGCTTCCTTCTTTGCTGCTGTCACTACTGCTAAAAAGACATATTTCCATCACAGAATTAACAACGCTTTTAACTCCTGCATGCTATTTAAAACATTTTCTTCCCTCCTCTGTCCTCCACCTCCATCTTCATCACTCTCTACTGATGACTACGCTACATTCTTCCTTAACAAAACTGCAACAATCAGTGCTCAATTTCCCACACCTCATACTGACATACTTATTACACCAGCAACACCACAAACACTTACTTCTTTTTCTCAGCTCTCTAACTCTGAGGTCTCCAAACTCATGTCATCTAGCCATTCTACCACCTGCCCACTCGATCCTATTCCATCTCATCTTTTACAAGCCATTTCTCCAGCAGTCACACCAGCACTTACTCATATAATTAATACATCTCTTCTCACTGGCATTTTCCACACTTCATTTAAGCAGGCTAGGGTAACCCCACTGCTAAAGAAACCTAACCTAGATCCAACACTTCTTGAAACCTACAGACCGGTATCCCTGCTTCCATTCATGGCCAAGATTTTAGAAAAAGTTGTGTTCAGTCAACTCTCTGGCTTTCTCTCCCAGAACAACCTCTTGGATATCAACCAATCCGGCTTCAAGAAAGGTCATTCGACCAAGACTGCACTGCTCTCGGTTGTTGAAGACC
>JAZGTI010015095.1:0-13654 GCA_036877585.1 Botia kubotai
ATGATTATTAATATATTTTTGCTGTTAGAGGAAGAAGCTCAAGAGATTTTTGAGTCTCTGTGATATTTGCCTTTGCAGACGATTAGATTTTTGGTCCCCTCAGCCATTTCTCCTGTGAGAAGCAGCTTGCATTTGCTACTGTTTGGTCTAGCAGCCAAAAAAACAAAACTGAAATCGGCCTTTCTGAAACTAAGTCACCGTTTTGCAACAATGGGCTTATTCCTGTGAAAGCAAAAAGTCTCCCAGACCTTTAATAGACCATCGAGAGAGCTCTGCAGGACTCTTCTAACCATCTCTTTATTGCTGGGAGGTTTCCTGTGGCTCTAAGGAGTTGATGCTCTCTTAGGCTTTGAATGCAACTGTGCAACCATTACACACTTTCTCAGGCTCCAACAAAAGACCCTCACGGCTGGCCCCCATAATCCCCTCCTCTTGTGTGCCATTCACCCACCTCTAAACCCCCTCCAAAGGCCAGGCACCCTACAGTCCTGTCAACATCAGTGGATACCTGCGTTTGTAACCAGCCAGAGTGACCTTGATTTCACATTTTTGCTGTTTCATTCACTGCTTTTGGCTGTAAGTCAAGTCAAGTTCAAAGCTGGGGGGGCAGCACGATTGACTGGAAATGGAAATCTGGTGTGTGGAAACAATTATGTCTCCTTGCCAGTTTATTGATCCAAGCAGCCAGCTGGTTGGCTGGTTAGTCATTTGCAGGGTTGGGGGATGGGTAGCGAGGAATGTTCGAGGGGAGCATTGGGCGAAATGCCAGCTCTTGGTAGAAGAGCAAGGCAGTTCAAACCAAGGTCTTCTGCATCTCACTGTTTTTCAGGCATGTAATTCAGTTCTCACATCTTGCACATGTTTCATATGCAGATGAATTCAGGGTGAAAAACTGTTGACTCTAAATATAATAATTGGTATTTTTATTAAAACAAACATTAATATTGTTCGTGCTTAGGGCTAGGCTTGTGTATTTAAATCCCCTTACACCAAGTATTGAACTTGCAAGTATTGCACATCTTTCAAATCACAAGGCTTTGTGAAGAGAGCTTTGTTGTTATTTTCTAAGCTATCAGGTTTGCAGTGCTTGATGGGTGAAAAACCTATAGACTTGAATTAAAGGTGAGATCCAAGCTACATCTGCAGACCAGACTATTCTAGAAATATGCAGTTAGGAACCACTTAACAACCACCCATTACACTTTAGCAACACCCTACCAACCACTCAGAACACCATAGCAACCACATGACAATTTTGTTAAGCAGCAAGCATGAATGTATTCGAAGTTTCCTTTTGCACACACACTGTTCTGTTTCCCACAGTCACACACCTTGATGTCACACCCTCTGCTGTGTGCTAGATTTTAAATTTAATTCTTCAATCCATCTGTACAGTTAGTGTGTCCTGCATTAATGTGTATATTATTGACCTCTTGGTTACTGTTTGACAGAGTGCTCCGCAAAACACATTTGTTCATGTGAAATCTGTTATCTGAGTGCCAGCCAGGCAGATGTGTTATTGATCATAAGTCGTGTATCTTTAATTGTGTATTTGTGTCTAGCATGTGTGTGTGTGTGTGTGTGTAGATTACCTCCCTTTGAGCGGAGTGGTCTGTGTCAGAGCAGAGGCTCATTCTTTAAGCTTTTCTGTGCAACTGCAGGCTTTAATGAACCACGGGGTCTATACACCATTTGAGCTCATTGACAGGTGTCAGGGATTAAACTCGCCTTCTGGACACGGGCAGATTGCTCTCTCACTTTTTCCATTCTCTCCATATTTTTCCCTCCAGTTGGGTTATTTTCAGACTTCATTAAAAATGTAATTATTCACTCATTAACCCTTCTGAGCGTTAAATATCCCTTTTTGCTGTTATAAAGGGAGAGTTAGTACTGATAATTACAGATCAAGGCTGGGGTCAGGGGGTTATGGGAACTGGGGGATTTAAGAGTGCAGTGTCCTGATTGGCTCTTGGTATACGCGGAGATTCGGTAGGAAAGCAGGGACGATTCTGGAGGTCTAGCAGAATGATTTGCGCCCAATGTGGAAGTCACAGTGCCATGACTGCCCTGTTTGTTGGACAGTGCTCAAGCTTGCATAAATACCCATCAAAAGGAACATGTGTTAGCCCTTTTACATGTGTTGGTGCCAGAGTCTGTAGCTGTGCTGCATGACAATCATTAGGAATGAAATGTTAATCTGATATTGTGACACTTACGCCCCTTAGGCAACCAGGATAAAGTTTTGTTGATTTTAAAAACAATCCAGTTGTACAGTATCCAGTCTTTATACAATTTTGTCAGCATTCACTGCATCAGGAATTGTCAGCATTCCAAGTCATTAGATTTATGCATTATTAATTATTTTTGTATGATGTAATGCATTATGCACTGTTGCAGTTTATATGCATTCCTCTCCAGAATGTTAGTTTTAGCAGCAAGAGAACTGATTCCTTGTCAGAATGGAGCGACGTCTTATTTTTGCTGGAAGTATCCGATTTATGATCAGATTGTTGAAAACTTCTGCCTGTGGGCCAGCCCACCAATAAGGTTAGGGTAAGCAGCAATAGGACACTCACTAGCGACCAGTTTAGTGACCTCTTGACCCCCAGCAATTAAGTGCAGTATGTGTGAATGTGACATAAGTCATTGTTTTGAGACATTTACAAAACACAACCCAAAGGTCACTCAAACTGGATGGTCCCCAGTAGTGTTGTCACAATACTGGAATTTATAACTTCGGTATGATACCTTGAAAATTATTGATATTCGATACCATTTTTGATACCACAGGGAAAAAACTGCCACGAGCTAACATGTACCATTGATTTTAAATGAACTAATGTCATCAAAATTTAATAAATCCTGTAACAAATGTATTGCTCATTGTTCATTAATGTTGGTCAATACATTAACATGTATATGATAAACAGATTTTAATTTTGCATTCACATATATTCATTGTTCAACACACATAAATAGAGCGCTATAGTAAACACGAATGCGCAAAGGTGCATCACATACGAAAAGAAACCTCACTGGAACGACAATGACCCATATCAGCAACAATACTGGGCCATCTTGATTAATATTTTAGTAATGTTAAAATGAGAGCAGTGACCAACCTCTCAACACATTGCGAAGCAAGCTAGCATCATGTTCATCACCCTACATGTTTATTTTTTACTGGTAGGACAATCTGATGAGGTATTTTGCACTGTCAAATCATCCTTCCTGTTTATTTTACACTGGTAGCACAATCTGATGAGGTATTTTGCGCTTTATCGAAATATCGATATTTTTGACAACACTAGTCCCCAGTTTTTAGACCAGCAAGGTAGACCAAGCTGTTTCCTCCTCTGGCCCAGATCCACCTTTTGTTTGGTGGAAATGCGTGGAATGAGGCTAGATTGCTAAGGAATAAGTGTATGATTACATGCCGGTGGGGTGGGCTGCATGTTCCCGCATTAATCTACATCAAACAAAGTCATTACAACAAGTTGATCTGTTTACAGCTTAGGAACGCAAAAGTCTGTCATCATAATTACATGCTATTGATTGCTCGCCGAGCTTGCATTAGAGCATTATAAGGAATGTGGCTCTTGAAGCTCAATTTGAAAGCACTTACATACTCAAGGTGTAGATTTCCTTTTGGCTGGAATTGGATGTGACGTTAGCCTGTGGATATGTGTTGAAATTGTGACCTGGCAAGATGCTCTGCAAAATTTAAAAACTCAAGCCTGAATCATCACAATTTTATGGAGGATGCCCTTTAAAACTAAACAGCTATGTATTGTTTATTTTCCTGTAGCATTCATCTAAAGTGACCACAATCTTCAGATCAGACATGCAGGTTATTAAAGACCCAAATAATTGCTTACAACTTTTCTTTCTTTCTGTCTTTCTGTTTCTCCATAACAAAGCCACAGAAATACTAAAGGGCCCAAGAAAAGACTAGATTTCTCCTGTATGGTTAAGTGAAAGCTCTTAGTAAAAAGCCACGGTTTTAATTCGGAAAAGATTGCGTCTTGGCTTGGTGTCTGTTTGCAAAGGGTGGGGGCGGGAGTCTCAAGTTATTTGAGTACAGAAGTAATCTCCCTTATGATGAGCACAAACTCCCCAAAATTGGAATTGGATACTCATATGGCTGTAATTTGTACAGAGAAAACTGGTTTATTGAAAAGGGTTGTTGGTGAGTAATTTGCACGATTAGCAGAAAATCCTGCCTTTGTTTTTACCCTGCAATAAACTCTCTCTCACTGTATGATCTTGTGTGTGAGCGCTGCTTGCTAATAGAGCGAAGCACAATGCTAATTAAACAGCTGTTGAAATGAATCAGATAAAGCTCCAAATAACTCATTCAAACTGGTGGTGTGGCTGTAGGCTATTAAATGATGTGCGGATAGGCTGACCATTGTTTTATTACTGTCCATGAAAGCACAGAGGATTTACAGGAGAGCAAACATCCTGCCAGTGTTATCCTGAGGGCGTAAACAAAAATGACCTCAGTCAGCTGGGGGTTGATCTGTCCCCTTAAAACATGTTTGTTCTTGTTATGAATCTTTAAAGGGAAAGTAATGAAAATTCTGTCATTTAGTCAACCTCATGTTGTTTTAAACCATGTGTGCCTCACAGAATGTTAAGGGCTAATAGCCTCAGTCACCATTCGGATTAAAAAAAGATGCAGTGCAATGAAAATGAATAGCCTTTAACATCCTCACTTTTCTGTTGGATGAAAGTCGTGTTTGGAACAACATGAGGTTGCGTAATAAGAGAATTGCTGGATGAATTATTGCTTTACGCTGCCAGTATTTTGACAGATACTTAAAGACAAAAATGGAAGGCAATATTAATAGAAAAAGTGGAGACATGCAGAATCCCATTTGTCTTTTTTATTAAATGCAAGTGAGGCTCAGCTTTCTCTGCTGCTAAATGGATAGAGTTTGTGTTCTCTAAGGAAATCTTCTTATTGGATGGGTTGCGTTTAGAAATTAAGCAATATGTTTGATTTTATCATTTTATTTGTTTTGTTTTTTCATCCCTACATGTCTAGTGATGTATGTCTGGGTGTTCCAAATGGCTACGTTTGAGACAGTAATGCTAACTGATGCTCACTCTCAAAATCCATCTAATATTTATTTGAAGTCACTGGTCATAATCAAGCTTGGTCATGGAGAGTGAAATCAAAATTGGACTTCAGACTAAAGAGAAAAAATGAAAGTCAGACAAAATCCACCACAAATTGAGGGTCAATGGAGCAGAGCAAGTGAAGGGGGATGTTCATGTGTGGAAAAGCTCTACCTTTTTTTTAAAGAAGGGCCTTCAGATCAGGGGACCATCATTTGAGAAGACTGTTGTTCTTTTGTCTGATTCCTGTCCATGATGCAGGGCTGTTTTTGGCATTGTGAGGTGTATGCAATTTGCCTGACGTATTTTCTCAGTTAAACAGCCAGGCCATTTGTATTGTCTGTGAGCTCATTATAGAGATAATGGTGACATCGAGCATGTGGTTTGCGGTAAGGACTCTCTTTTCACGGAAACTGGGCGAATGGAAACAAAACCTCTAAAGAGAGTCTTGTGAAGTCCGGCTCAAGCTGTACACTTCTATACTGGCCCATTAGCTGCCCGCTAATAATGAATGAGACCACCCCAAAAAGTCTGAGGTAACAATATTACACAAATAAACATTGTACTGCTCGGAAATCAAATTACATGCTTTCCATTGGTTGACATAAAACGATACGCAAATTCCTAATTGCTACAGTTGTTTGTTAATCAGTTAAGCAGCAAGAGTTGTGGTTTACATAAGAGTTAACTTTTGAGGATACGTTTATAACATTAAATATGTACATATTTGGTATTTTCTTGACATTTGCACTCAACCATAAGTGGCTCTTTCAAATCTAAGTTCATGGCAGTGGTGTTTGAAGTACTGCTCACCAGGAAGTGTGCTTGGCCTGTGATACACTTTCTGACAGATAATACTATTTGACCAAGACATTCTCACTCACCCTTTCAGTCTAAGGCCAAATTCCTCTCCGAATTCTTGGTCTGGTTAACTGTAGCATAAACAGAAGGGAGCAGAGATAGATTGTGGGTTTACCCAGAATGCTTCTAAAATGGAACAAATAAAGAATAAAATAAAATGTCACCTCAAAGCTCCCTCCGAAATAAAAACATTCTTTTGCATTCATACATGTACCAGCATTCCCCTCCCCCAGTACCTCCAGCATGTCTTAGAATCCCCTGGGGACAATATAGCATCAGGCCCGGTGTAGGTACAGACGCTTGTGTCTGACGGCACACGTGTATGGAAGGAAACATTTACGTCTGAAGCTGTTCGTGTGCATTAGCGTAAGTGCCATTCAGGCTGTTGTTGGGGGAAGTGCACAGGAAGCGATAAGTTCACTTAATCCTGTTCATGTAGAACAGCATTTAATTAGATCCGCTTTGAGGCAGATGAGACTGACACCTCTGTTTAAATGGACTGGATGTGATGTACAAGATTACAGCACGAAACACACGGGTGGTCTGGACGTGTGTATACAAGTAGAATTTTTACACTTTCTAGAGAAAATGTGAGTGTTGTTTGCCTATCTAGGTCTCACTGCCAAGATGCTGGGAGCAAGAAATTATTAAATTGTGCGTTTGAGACTGTCCATAACGGTTATATGAGAAGATTTGAAGATTAGAAGATTTCATGTTTTCAATGTCTTATGAACGTTTCAAGTCATGTTTTATTACAAATACTAGATGATTTATGACTCTTGTTGTTGTAGAGTAACATTGTCTGTGTCTTTTAGTTCTTGTAGCTTGTCTCAGCAGGTGAAAGTCATGGAGGCGTCCCCCCAGAGGTGTCTCAACACGTCTCATGGTGGTTTATGAAAATAGCGGTTCTGCTAAATCATATCACGTTTCTTGATGATCCAACACCACATTCCAGATTTCCGCACCGTATCGAATTAAACATAACTGCCTGCGCTGTATTACCTGTACTTTCTTTCGCCTCATCCAAAATCGTTTAACTGTCTGGTCACACTGTGGTTTTGCAGATTAAAGTGTGCGTGTGCTGTTTGGCTATAGAGCGGCTGCAGGGATTTGTATCAGAGGTGAGCTGAGGCTGATGGGAATCAGAGATGTATAGAAAAATTTCTTTATAGGCTCAGATTAAGCCCCTAATATCGACTGCACAAAAATTATGGACTGGACTACACTACACTAGACTATGCCTAATGTTGGGATTGTTTGTTCTTGATTATGCGTCCCCAAACACACACACACGCTAATGCTTGACACCCCCCACCCCATTATGACTGTTTTTAATCGCAAAGAGGAAAAAACAGAATCATTGGAGCTGCTAATTTCATGGATTTCTGCTTTATTTTATGCCTAAATCGTTCTCGATTGCTTCAGGCAGTGCCCTCTTCCTCCCTCCCTCTCTGTTTTTCAGACACACACACAGCCTTTTGTTGGCAGTCAGGTTTACTTGACATTCTCTGATTTGTTGGCTAGCGGCAGCAGGCAGATTTGCCAAGTTAAAGCTTGTGTGGCTGAAGTGAAGCTGCGGTAGACAGCTCGGCGGAGGAGCTCAACAGCACAGGCTTTTGTGTCTGACTCTTTCGGCTGGTTATTTATAAATTGTCAACCTGAAGTGCATTCCATCCCTCTGCCAACAAAGGTCTGCCACACTGCGGTGTGCTGCTTTTGAGGTGTGGCTCCTCTGGGGACTGAGTAACACATTTTTAAGTTTGAAGGTGGTTATTTAAGACCTGCCACAGTGACACAAAGGTTAGTTGTGGGCCAGTTACACTTATTGTCTATAACTTGTTTTGTATTTATTTTTATTTTAGGCAGCAAATGATGTCTGCTTTTAATTTCCCCTCATGAGCACTGGTGTGACATTTGGGAGGTTGGAATGTTTATCAGGGGTGTATCCGAATGGGTGGCCCTTATCACCTGTAGAATTTGATTGATCAGCCCAGAATCCTTTGATTGGATAATCTCCCAAATTAGAGACGAGACCTTTGGTTAAACTAAATATGGCATTATTATTACTAGTAAGTGAAGATGGATTATGGCGAGTGTGTCACCTCAGTCAAAAAAGGGCCACACCATTGGGCACATAGCCAGTGTTTATAATTGTGACTTTCTCTATACAGTTAAAGACGTTGTACTGACATTTTTATTTCTCCTTGTTGTTTTACAATCACCACTTGTTGTCATTTTGAATTGAGACTTTCAAACACATTTACGGTTTTGGTGCGGGAGCCAGAATTTCACATTAACTTTTTATGTCTAACACACATTTTGTAGGCCAAAAGCCACAGTATCCTTCTCTCTCTCTTTTTTACTTCCTCCCCTGTTTTCTTTCCATTTCTGTCTCCAGAGAGCAGTTTATCTCCAACAGTGGAAAACATTAATCACCTTTCTGAAGAGAGTTTAGACCCAGCGGCACAGTTGCACTGAGCTGCTATACAAGCGTCTTCCAGCTATGCAGATTATCCACAGGAAAAAACCTTATGTAAACAATTGGCGAGCGAAATCATGGTTTATGGTTTAATGACTTTTTACACAGTGTATAGGACATCATAAAACAGTAAATTACCGTTTCTAAAAGGCAAAGGCATTGTTGAAGCTGGTGCAGAGTTTAGACATTCAGGTGAAATTTTTAGCTGAAATTTTTGTGTTACAGTTTTTGCAACTTACGGAAGGAATTCTGAACCGGGTTGGACTGCGGCACTCGGCGCTCCCCTTCCTTCCTGTGCTAATAGTCTAGTACTCTGCAAGGTTCACAGAGCAAGTACACAATGCCTGCAGGAACATGAAGGCGAAACAATTAAGTGTGTTTATCTGTGCCTATTTGCTCGCATTAAAGGGTCCCGCACCCACCCACATCACAGGGGAACTACTTCCAATCCTCTTACACACCAGTATTTGGAACACTGACCTCTCTCCGCAGTAACACACTGCTTGGTTCATTTTTTTTACTGCACTTTGTTGCTTCAGTGGTGAATGCTTGGTATTAATGTCAAGGTCATACAATGTCATACATTGTGCCAAGGTCCAGTATTTTAAATTTGTCAGTGTCATATGGTAGGTAATTTGTATGTTATGTGAACAGAAGATTTGATGTCACCTATTATAAACCTTATTTAATCAAATTAGCACGCATTAATGCATTATATAAGGCTTAATATGTGATTATTGTAAGGTGAATTATGGTAAATTGACCTTTTAAAGCTTGATTACTGTCATTATGTGGTAATGTACCACTGTAATGACCCTTACTTTCAAATAATAAGAAATGTCAATCTGTTTATATAAGCAATGGATGATGTACAATCAGCCAGGCATTACCACAAAATTAACCCAGGCAGGGTAATCAGTATTTGTATCATTTTGAAAGGCTTTATGTTGTGACTTCATGACTAGCTGACTGTTTTGCTTATTAAAAGGCAACTTTGCCAGATAAACCAATAGTTTTGTAATGCAAAAACAAAATCCATTTTTGTCAGGCTTCACTTGTCAAATACTCCAGGCAGAGGTTATGTCAGCTGTCAAGATATATGGAGCACTGTAACATACAAAAACAGCTCTATCACAGCTCTAGCACTTCCACAGTTCTACACTATTCTCAGTTTGCTGACAACGAAGACTGATTTATAGGGGGAAAAGGCCAGTAAGTCAACTAAGGACTCGGGAGGGAAATTAAAGGGGAACTTTTAACTCCCAGCCATGAAACTGACAGAAAGTGCCTCTCCTACGTATCTCATTGCTTTGGCCATTGACTTGTTTAACAGCACCTTCTTACATTTACATTTATGAATTTGGCAGACCCTTGCATCCAAAGTGACTTATAAAGCATACCAGGTATGTTTTCTTGGCCTGTGTGTTCCTTAGGAATCGAACCCAGGCCCATGGGGATTGGTGACACTAGATTTGACTGAATTCAGTAACAGAATAAGTGATTATTCTATAAGTGATTGTAATTCTTGAATCAGTGTTTTGCACAAGGTCTCTATTGATTTCTGATTTATTGATTTCTAGGTCCTTGTCTGTCACTGGAGTTGAATTGTAAGTCTGGTGAGGGTTTCGGATGAATTGAAACATGACATGAGGAACATGATTTTACAGAGATGGTTTAATTAAAAAAGCTGTAATTTTTTACTCGTCCTCCAGTTTTATTCTGTATGGTTTTCTTGTTTTAGTAGATAATAAGAAATAAGTTGTATAATAAGTTTTTAAAAGATGTCAAATTTTGTTTTACTCAACAACTTGTAGTGTTTCTATAAAGTGAAGTGAAGTGACTTGCTGGACAAGTATGGTGACCCATACTTGGAAATTATGCACACACCCGGAGTAGGGGGCGGCACTGTAGCACCCGGACAGCATTTGAGAGTAAGGTACTTTGCTCAAGGACACCTCTTGTTTTGTTGTTTCCTGTCGGCATTGGGAATTGAACGGCAATCTTCCCGTTACAAGTTCCACTCATTAACCAGCAGGCCACAACTCCCCCTAGTAATATAATGTAATATAAATTGTAATATAAATGTATTACTAGACTTGGAATATAGTGCATGAGACATATGGACCACTTTTTAATACATTTGTTATGCTTTTAAGTTCTTTTAAAGCGTTAAGCTCCAATCCCCATTCATTGTAATTGCATGGAAAATAGCAACTAGTACAATTTCTCATTTTCATTTTGTGTTGCACGGAAGAAAGTTTTACAGATTTGGAATGACAAAATGGTAAATCATGACACGGTCTTGTTTTGCTTTTATTTTTTTCTTAGTAGTATTAATCCTTCCTAACTGAGCACTGAGCCTCAGACTGAAGATGTTACACCAGACATGGAAAATCCTGAGATCATTGACCTTCGACCCCAGCTGTAGGTGATGATAGGTCTGCCGTGCTGAGCTGCAACCTGGGAGCTCATCTTCACCATGCCACGCTGCTTTTTAAATGCTTGCTCTCAAGAATACTTCTGTGCTGCTCATGTTTCCTCAACGAAGACTTTGTGTTTTACTATTAGATCTCCTTACGACTGTGTGAGACATCTAAATGCTGAGCTATACAGGGTGGTAGATCTTTGAAGGCTGCTGTTTGCCTTGTGTTTATTTAAAGACGGCTCTGTGCTCGTTTCGGAGTGACAGGGCTTGTGGGTCGTTGGGGTGCCAGGGTTGTGTAGAGTTGTCTGGTTTGTATGTTTCAAGGCCAGATTGTACCTTCTTCAGTGCTCTAAGCCATGACCTTTGACCCCTTAACCATTGATGCCCACAATGGACCAGAGTGAAGCAGTTAACAGCTGCCTAAAGTGGCCATGAAAGTCTAAAGCTCAGCTGTCTAGATCCTTCTTCTTATAACACACACACACACACATTCATAGGCTGGCCACCCCCCTTTATAGAAACTGCATCTGACTCTTGTAAATTTTTTTAGGCCCCTTATCCACTGACAGGAAGCGTGCATTTAATTAACATTCTGTCCGTATGTATGTCACAGTAGACACAAATATACTCAAGTATGAGTGAAGTAAAGAACTTAATTGGTGTATTTTCATGAGAACCAGCACCATTATGGTGGAAAAAGTGTATCAAAGGAAAGTTTAATGTTGCTTACCTAATACAGGCGTTCATATGCAGCACATCTCAAGAAAAGCCAGAAGTAGGTCAAGAGGTTGTGGGGTTTTAATGATTTAGAAATTTGTAGGGTTGTAAGCCAGTGACCCCATGAAAGTTTTTAGTATAATCGGTTTTGCAAGAGTGTCCAATCCTCACTTATCTGATCTTATCTGAAACTACATTTTATGCTGGTAAAGCTGCTCTGGGATCAGCGGTTTTGGAGGATGAGATGAAGTACGAACAGATATACATCAGTTCCAGAATCAGCAGTGTTGCCCCGCAGCTGTAGAAACCAGATGTGCTTTTTAATGAGCGAAAGAAGAGAAGAGGAAATAAGTTAATGGACCGATATAAAATGTCACAGTGAATTCTAAAGTTCCCATTTACCTCCGATCTCTCACAGTCACAAAGTAACCAAATGCACCAAACCCTGCTCTCATAAAAAGCATTCATGAAACGTGATTCTCCATCATAAAGGTATAATTTATGATGTCTGAAATATGAAGTGCGAAACACTTTGGAGTTCTCCACCTATAACTTATTCAGCCCTGATGTGCAATGTGCCTGTTGTTTCTGTTCAAGTAGCACTTGGAGCCAAAGGCCCTCCATGTTTTCAGGGTTCTATAGTTGCTTTATGAAGCTGTGCAGCCCACCAAACAACTCTTAAGATTTACAGCGCCCTGGGGATTTTAAGATGACCCATATGCTGAAGATGTTCAGCTTTGGTGGGTTTAGGGAGGAACCTAAAAATAAAACTGTCATTTAGATGGATGGGTGTTTGGTTTTACTTAAGGACTGTGTGCTACTATGATGTGCTACATTGCGTTTTGTACTGACTGTCATCCCAACTACTTCTATGTCATTATTTATGGAAATAATTTATCGTTCTGAAAGTATCTTGATGTGGGAACCCGAAGGTTTATCTTCCTCGTTCAAGACGTATGGTCAGCGTGCCATCTACGCCGCAATGATTTACTCTCGGATTAGCCCCAATGCCTCAAATCGGCGTCAACGGCTCTTGTGGTCGTGATTTCATTACGCCCATCGGGCGGTCTGATTTCGCTGAGTGAGATGTTCTTCAGCAGTTCTGCTTGTTTTCTTAAGGCAGAAACTGGATATTAGAGACTTTCCACTGAATGAGAATGTTGCGTGCCACTGATAAGAAATCTTTGACGTACATGTAGAGAAATGCTTTGGTGCAACGTCGCACACTCCCTCCCTTTCTTTCCCATTCTCCTTCCTTCCTTCCTGGAGCGAATCAGTGGGTGTTCAATAAAAGGTCAGGTTGAGGTGACGAGAGAAGGGAAATAACAGTACGAAAGCAACGAGTGTCCCCACCCCCTCATAAACCTGAACCTGTCTGCATCCAGCTGAATTTCGCTTCTGATTCGCTAAATGGTTTTATCGGTGCTTGGCATCTGTGGGTAAGCTTTTAGGATGCCTTGGTATTCGGAAGGGATGAATATGTAGGAGGCTTAAGCTCTGGTTTCTGCCGGGTCTTTGCCACCCACTTCTGCGTACAGTATTGCATTACCTATCCTGCAGGGTGTGATGTGAATTAGTGTTGGCAGGAACAAGGAGCTATGAAAAACATGTTCTTAGTCAGCCTCTCCTGCTCATGAGTGAGGCCATTGTGAAAGCACTGTGCCAGTGCGTAATGGACTCCATGCCCAGTAGCTAGGTCTGGTCTGGTTGGTGACGTGCCAGTTTAGGCAGCCAGAAATTGTTCAGGTCTTAAAGTGATGAGAGGTGAGTAGAAGTTCTTCTACCAAGTTCAATCACACCAGTTAATTACAACTCTAGCACCGATGTATTTTCCAAACCGAGTAACAACAGATTTTTAATCCTGCAGTATAAATACAAGAGAACTATAGAGTCCTTAAATACTGTACTACATGGGGACTAAATATACAGGAGCCTAAACACTAGCGCTTTAGTAGTATAATCCATTTAATAACAGTTCGGTTTGAGTAGTGTTTTTCAAATGAGTGCACACCAGGGAACCGCACCCAAGTTTGCTGGGGTACATGTGG
>JAZGTI010015096.1:0-13654 GCA_036877585.1 Botia kubotai
TCTGTAATTGCAGTACTGAACAACAGTAGAAAAGATGGTGGCAAGTAGAATTTTCTGGAAAATCATCATTGTTTCATAATACACACTTTTACAAATGACACACTTCATATTTATTAGCCAGACATGCAGCGCTGCAGATAAACATTAACTAAAACTAAAGTTATTCTTCATTAGGAATTAGTGTAGCCTGGGTATTAGAATTAGCCAGTGTAGGGTGCTAAGTGGTATTAAAATCTCACCAAAGGATAAGATTATGCAGTTAGGATATTCTAATGTTACTTAGCTCTGCTGGGCCTCTCTGAAGACCACTGAACTTTAAATACATAGCCATGAACAGGTCACACAAAGGTTGTCGGGCTTTAATCTGCTTACCTAATTAAACGGAAACATTTTCGTGGGTTCAGGCACTAAACATTCAAATTTCGAGTCAATTAAAAGATGATTGTTTGAGTTTAATCCTCAGAAATAATACGAAATGTCTTCAACTACCTAGCCCAATGAAATTATACTTCTGGTGAATGCTATTAAATGTAGCTATTAGCAATTGAACAAAATAAATAAAGTACTTTTTAAAAAGCATGACACGCAGCTAGGCGCTAAACACAGTAATTCATTACAGTAGTTAAATGGCAAATTAGTCGCCGTCTTTTATGATTCCTAAAGGTGCTGTTGCTTTTATTTCGAATTGTAGCTGAAATCTGATAAAGATTATTTTCAAATTCTACCACAGTGCTACAGGGCCACATGTCAGCAGCCTCCTGACAGTCGTTTGAGCTAATTAGCTGCAATTATTTCAATTAGATATTAAAGACAGTCCAATAATCATTACTTTGTAATCAGTTTGTGCTGTAACAGTTTTGGAAACTGCTTCACACTGCTAGGCATCATTATTTATTTAGTGTATCTTTCTCTCTCTGTATGTCTGTCCCTGGCTTGTTTTTTTCACTTGGCTAAAGTAATCCTGGTAGTTGCTGTTTTCCCAAAGCATACTATTTCGTTCTGTGTAATCCCTTCAACAAACAGTATTCGCATCTGTGATTTTTGTTTGACTATGAGCAGATTTTTCAGAAGATAAGAACTCAGGATAAAGTCATTCCTGGCAGAGGGCCAGGATATATGGGATTTCATGTGTGGGGGAAATATAGATAATAGAAGCTCCTCTCATCTCTAAAGAACAGTTCACTATTGCATTGGTTCTTAGAACTGCTCAGACTTTCTGGGTTCCTGTTGCTGGGGTTTCAGAGATTATAAAACGCCTCTAATGGATCCGTTATTCGTTTTTTTTTCAGAATGTTTTCCGTCCATATTTGGACAATGCCCTTCTGTGGAACACAAAACACGATATTTTGAAGAATGTACTCAGTTGGTTTCCACGCATTTACAATTCCTGTAAATTACAATTACAATAAAAAAAAACATTCACAATATTGTGCCAAATTATTTTGAGGGTGACGTGGATGAGTAAATACAGACATACATGTTGCTGCACTATTCCTTTAACACCAGGCCAAAGATTTGATTCATCTGTCACTAATTAAAGTCTCCTGTACTCAACTGATCTTCACTCTTGCTCTGTGTGGCCTGTATTTGTGTTTATGTGAGAAAACACGTATGTTTGCACATTGTGTCATATTGTGTGTGAAACGGGGACAGGTGAAGGTGAGGAAAGAGACCAGATGAAGTGTGAGAGCATGAGGGCCCCAGTCTGGTCTCTGTATGCATGTGTGTGTGTGTGAGGCCCCTGGCATGGTTCCTGTCAGCAGGAGTCTGATGTCTGTCTGCTCATGTGTGGCGCACTCATCATGGGCAATTAGGGCCAAGTAGGGGGCCTGGCCTTCCACTCATGCCCTTGAAGAAACAAAGTAAAGAGGGCAGGAAGAGTAATGGCCGTGGAGTGTCATAGAGGGAGGGGCGGGATTTAACTGGAGGACAGGAAGTTGAGCAATATCGCCCCTTACACTGGTGCGGCAGTCTTCAATGGCCCCCAAACTAACAAAAGACAAAAGCGTGACCAGGCTCAGTAATATCTTTGTTTTTTCTTCCCCTCTGGTGCTTAAATAGATTCTCTCCACAGGGTGATAATCACCGTTTATTATTCACACTTCAGATGGTCATTAAAAGTCAATCTAGAAAACCCTGGAAAATGGCCCCAACTATGGGACCACTTTGTGCTGACTTTGATATTGTGTTCTAATTTTGCACAAATTGAAATTCCCCTTTAATATTACTCACAAGAAGAGAGGGTTTCATGAAACAATCCCTTTGGCTTGTAGTCGATGACTTATTAATTTCATGTTCTGTCAGAGTTGGAATGAATAATCTCTTAATATTTAATTTGTCATGCCTGTGCACATGGCAGAAACATGAAGGAGAACCGCAGATATTTAAAGACGGATTTTAGCAGCAGAAATGATTGTTCTCCTCAAGAGGATGTTTCAGTAATAATTATGTCCCAGAGATTTATTTTGTGATTTATAATGATGATTAGTTGTTGTTTTCCCAGTGCGTGTTCTGATTGGATAATAACAAGACCTGTTTTATTGGGGTTACTTCAACGCACAGTGCTAAACAGAACTGAAAGATGTTTTTGTTGTTTTCTATTTCCATGCGATAAAGTCGGGTAGCAGACTTGGGACAGCGCATACTCTCCCGTAAACAAGCCGAGGCTGCTTAGCGGTATCAAAACATAAAAACAAAAAAATTACAATTGTACATGAAAGCAAAAATGTAATGTTTAGGAACAATCTTGAGGGAACTCGCTCAATGAAACGCTTTTTGTGTTTCATATTGTGTTGCAAATCTGTAATAAGAAGCATGTGCATTACAAACAAAATACAGTACATCTTCAAAGAAAATATTAAATTGGTATATTTGATTATATTGAACAATTAGTGTGTGTTAAAGTGTTAGCCTGATAAAGTCGCGCATTCTTTAGGTCATTTTCTTTAAATTGAAAAGTCATCCACACAACCTTGTAAATGTTTCTTCAAAACATGTATGTGATATACAAAATGACTTATAAATGCCAAAGCTGCTCTTTTTAGTAGTAAAAATGCAATAAAAATATATAGTGATCACTGGCTGTCAGATTCAGCAGTAAATTCAATTTTACCACTACAATAACACATATGTATGTAACTGCTAAGCTGTTAAAAGTATTTTTCTCCCTTCTCCCTTTTATCTCACCTAATGGACTAAGTAACCCTCAAAAAACAACAACTAAATATCACAATATTACACATTATTATATGGCATTTGGAGCACAATGTTTTGCCCAACTATTAGTCGTCACCCTGGGAGATTAACCTATATCTGTTAGCCATAACCCTCATTGTTGCAGTTGTATTTACTCATTAGATCTTACTCATAGAAACGAAGTCTGTAATTAGAGAGCGAGCAGCTTGTGTTCTGCTTCTCTGACCCACTTCTCTCTTCTTTTCTCCTCCCCTCTCTCTTTTTCCTCTTCTGTGTCTCTCTCTTCACTCCGATGGTTAATGAGCACACTTCATGCTATGAAATGCTTGCGTGATTATTTTCACGTGATTCCGTGTTGTGATGAAAAAGGTAATTTCTTCCTTTTGTGTGGCCGTAAATGTCAGGCCGAGGTTTTGATTTGTCTGCTTTTCATCTGGAGAAATGTGAGAATGTGTGTATAATAAGGCTTCGCTGCACCAAATGAAGGTTTGTCATCCATGTCGAATGAAAATTCTGGTCAGGCTGGGTTGTAACGTTCTTACTTGACAGCCAGGCCTACCTAAGTGATTGGCAGGAGCTTGTGGACAGGTAATGAGGTGATGACTTCACTTTAATGGCTCCTCTACCTCACCAGACCTTCTTCTTAACACATGGCTTTGGTTTAATGAAGATCTCACACCAGCACATGGGTAGTAGTGGAATCCTTATGAAAAGCCAGCAGAGGCTTTTCTGTGGGTCGGGGTAATGTGTGAGTTAACACAGCTTTTATTTAACAGCTTGTTTCTCTTTTTGTTACGTGCAGGTATTTTACCGCCACTTTTGAGGTTTACTATGGAAACCAGATGTGGAACGGCTGTGGTGAGTAATGTTTCTTAAATACTCTCCTTAGGTGAGCAACTGGCTCCTCACTCTACGGGCCCAACAAATGGGAATTTAGTTTAAAACTGAAGGGTATTCCTATTGCATCCCTAAATATAGATTTGACAAAGATCTTTGAATGTATGACTGGAGGGGAAATTTACTAAGACTGAATTGTGTCCGCTGATAGTGTTGTTTATTTGCATGTGCTGTTTGTGTTATTTTAGTAGCTCATTGCCGAAAGGAATTATGCTAATCAGATAACGGCAAGCGCTAAACCGATTTAGCTATGATCACAATTAGCACACTACAGTTTCTGAACTTTCGTGTAAATTCTGAGAGGTAGCTTGTGGAAGATTGCAGCTGATTTCCGTAATCTGACATACTTTACTGGAATTTTACGACATCACTTAATCATTATGATCCAGACACCTGAATCGGCAGACGTGCAGACATTGCATGACTGAATATATAACCAGTTATATTGCTCTTCTCTCTCATCTGATCATCATTTGATGAATTATCATTCCGTGATCATTAGAAAATGTACATAAACATCTCTTCTGGATAAAATTCTGTTCTGTGCAAGCATAACATTGTGGCAAACAAATAGCACGCAGCAGAATTTTGTAAATAAGACGCAATTTATAGTAAGCCTAATTTACATGGAAAGGAGGTGTTGTTAAAAAAAAATGAAAATTGCTTTATTGAAACATGACATAGCGCTTTTCTATCCTTGTAAGATAATCGTTTTTTGCTTAAACTTTGCAAACAAAAGGGCTTCAACTGTTTAGTTTTTGATACTGTCTATTTCAGCGACATTTTGTTTGCACCCTTTCGGTTTTTATTTGCACGGTCTACTTTACATGCTCTGTTTTTGAGTTTTCCATTCAGCCTCAGCGCAGTCTATTTGTTCTGTATTACACATGCCAAACAAAACGGAATGTTATTCTGAGTTGGATGACACCCGGCGCCTTTGTGTGTTTGAGAACGCAAAGAAAACGTTTGCACAGCGCTGGTGCAGTTTGTCTTAGAAGCTATTTCTGTTTGTGTCCTCTAGTGATGCGGAGTAACTGACCTCTGACTGAGGCTCGTCAGAAGGTCAAGAGAGCTAAACGCTTGTTTCCTCACACCCAGAACACTTGGTCTCCTGACTTTCATGTCACTGAACAAGTGTGGTGTAATAGTGTTGTATGCTGTGGTGTGTGATAGAGTTGTTAGAACTCTCCGCTGGGTTTCACTGTTAATTGATAAACTGATAAAGCTTTTTTTTATTTTTTCTGAGAATTCATGTTTTTGTCAGGTGTAGGGTCACTGCGTGTTCTGTGCTGTTCATTATACTGAATAAGCAAAAGTTAACTTATTTGAGTTTCTTATGCTTATTGCTCTAGATACATACTGTACAGCACATTTGCTCCAATCATGTTGCATAACTTTGCATAACTAGTTTGTTTATTCAACAATGAGGTTTTGTTTTTAGTTCTTAAAGACATGTTGACAAGCGCAGCTAGATCTAAAGCTCTTGCAAAACCACTAATATTGAGAAAGTCAAAAATTGCATCTTTATGCATCTAACTAGTGTATTATTCATACTGCTGAATGAATGAAGGCATGCCTCTGACTTTAACAGACTTGCTAATATACAACCATATATAGAGTTCCTGTAGCTCAAATGGTAGGCCTCTGTGCTTGCAACCCCAAGGTCATGGGTTCCATTCCCAGGGAATCAATGCAAAATGCACTGTAAGTCACTTTGGATAAAAGCGTCTGCCAAATGCATGAATGCAAATAAAAGGATACGAGGAGTCTCCAGGGTCTCTCCTCTTCAAGTAATGTGACATAAAGAGCAAAAATAGAACACATTTCAGCGTAGCATGGTGCTTTTAAACCAAATTCATCTCCACCCCCCACGCACATAACAACCTGTCAGCCATGCAGTGCTTAGCAGCTTTAGTACCACTTTTTGTAGTTGCTCAAGTGATTAAACTTCATACTGAGAGAAATTAGAATGTAATTCTATGGATGTACAGTTGTCTGTGTGTATGTTCATGTGAGAGACTTATTTCATATGTGTCCCCATATGAAAGAAAAATCTGAAGTTAGATCACGTTATTACCTCAGTTGTTCTCCTAGACACAAGAATAAATAGAAGATCAGATATTTGTGAAGTTTACTGCTTCTCAGATCCTTCTTCTGATAAACAAACCCTAGAAATCAAGTGTTGTGGAGTTTCAGATGAGATCTCAACAATATCTCAACCAATGCTCAAATCCCAAAATCAGCAATCAAAAATCGGAGATATGAACTCAAATATTTCTCATCAAATTCATTAAGACCAAGTCACATATTTTAAAACAAACATCTGACACGAAGTTGATTCTTCCATGTAATGTAACTGAAATTTCCAGAGTCTCAAAAGAGCAATTTTTGAGCAAAACTTCTTCCTCTGGGTCTTCTGATTCCTGTCAGTATGTATGTGGGCGGCATGTACCTGACATGTCTCTCACATCAGGTGTTCTCACAGCAGTGGAGTGTGTAGATGTGTGTGTGTGTGTGTGTGTGTGTGTAGGTCCAGCGTTGCACTTGTGTTGGGAGTCTCTGATAAATTTGTCCCCACTTTCATTTCTCTTCAGCAGGACAGACAGTCCCTTAGCTGTCAACCATCTCTTCATTATTTTGGCCCTATAGTTCTACTACCTTGCACATATAAACCTGGAAACAAGTTGTGCAGGTATCATAACTGATCAATGCATAACACATGTAACTTTGAGCTATCCAACCAGTGAAGAAGTCACTGGAAAGACAGAGAGAGTGGCATAAAACAGTGAAGCACTGGTGTAGGTAGTGTGTGTGTGTGTGTGTGTGTGAAGCTACTTTCTGTCTTTCAATTCATCCATCCTTCCATCATAGGGAAGCCTCTGATCTGTTTGACCACTGTTCAAAGCTCTCCACGCCTTCACAGACTGATTTACTATGACAAATGAGCTTTCCATTGCAGGATGGTTAGTGCTAAGAGTGTGTGTGTGTGTGTGTGTGTGCACTCACACCCGCACTCACACACACTTTAAACAAGCTGCTGGCTGGTCAGGGGTAATATAATCCCCTTGCTCAGAAGAAAATGGGCATGCCAAAAAATTCTCCTCCAGATGGATCGATACTTGTTCTTTGGTGCGTTGCACCACGATAAAGTACAGGGAAAGGCAAGGGGAATGTGCTTGGTTTCACTCATCCTTCTCATATCATATCTGATGGGAATATAACGCTAAAGATTCATGCGTTGGAATGTCCTCGTTATTCCATCAAAGGGAAACTGGAAATGGGCATGTTTATTGTCAGTATGCTGTTAGGCTAAAAGTGCAACTATACTGTAGCTCTATACCTGCCCTGAACATTAAAATCTTCAGTATGAGGGTGACAAATCAGATCATTAACCTTGAAAACAAATTCCTGTGTTTGTCTGCCAAGTTCTTAAGCTCAGGGAGAGTTGACAGGTCTGCATCATATGAAGTGCACTAGCGAAGCAATGTGTATTTCCTGCATGATCGAATTTTAGGATTGTGGTTGTATTGATTCTCCTATTGCTCCTATTGAGGTTAAGCAATTCTCTCAAATCTGTATATCTGTCACAGTGTATAGAACCTTCCCTGGTCCTTTTAAATGTGATGGGCTGGTTTTCTTCTTTATCTCTCATAGATTTGGGGAGGAAGGGAAGAGAAGGGGACAGAGATGGTGTGGGGGGTAGTGATGCTTGGATAGTGAGGGNTAAAATACTGGCTGAAAACAGCTTTGCATTAAGAAACGGTGGCAATGAAATCTACATCCTACCGCTAAATGAGAAAAGTGGCAGATAGAGAGAGAATTCAGAGAACGAGGCAGACATTAGAAAAAGCAAAAATAAAAGAAAGAGTATGAATGAAATTACCTGAATAATCGTGAAAATAATGAAAATTCTGCTTCATAGACGATTTGTTGTAGAATCTCTGAGGGAAACTGTTGATGAGATTTTGGCTTCTCTTTTGCTAATCAAAGTTCTGCACAACAGAATCCTCCATCAAATCACAGAAAGAGAGAGAGAGAGCGAGAGAGAGAGAGTGTCCTAGATTACCTGTATTTAGTCTAGTTAAATTAATTCTTTATTGCCCCATCAAAATGATGAAAGAAAGAACAAAGAGAAAAGTCCAATAACCCCCATTAGGGCTCACTTAAGCCTCAGGTAAAGGTCAGGTTTGCACTTGCATAGAAGCTTGTATAGCCCTGCACTTAAAAGCTCTATATCGCCGCCCTGTAGGAAGATATTTAAAATACAGTGCAGTCGTCCACAAAATTCAAAACCTTCTGAGGCAAACAGACTTAGCTGTCCACACATATAATACAACACCAAGTTCACAGTTCTCTGCAGTTGTGCCCTGCTTTTGACATTTACTCCATAAATCCAATAAATCATGGCAGATGTCAACAGATTTAATAAAAGATGTTTAAAATAATGAGCACAGTTTTATCAACATTAGAAGTCTTTAGCTTCCTGTAGAGGGGAAATGAAGACAGAACGATAGAAAAAGATGAAAGGAAGAAATGAACGATACGCTTTTTTGTCATATTTTACTGTGCTTTATAACAACCCTGATTTATGATAACACAACAGTATTACAGTAGCAGCTTCGTTGTGGACAATGAAGAATAAGGAAAAATCACAATCAATATAAGTGGGTGTGTCTACAGTAGAAAACAGTAGTCTGTTTATTGAACGTCATGTATTTACATTTATTTATTTGGCAGATGTCTCATCTGAAGGCACTTGAAGTTCATTGCATTTAAGGTACTATATCTTTGATCAATTTGTGTGTTTTCTATAAGAATTAAACCTATGACCATGGTGTTGCTAGCACCATGCCCTACCGGTTAAGCTATGGAAGCTTAATGCTTTTTTCTAAATATCCAATATTCCAAAACGAGACACCAGATATCACCTGCTGCACTGAGTTTAGTCTCACAGCAGGCTGAACAAAACCAAGCTAAAGTCTGTCTAACAAGGTAATGACAAGCACATTCTAAAACTGAAGTCATGTAGCAGCGGAGATGATTGTGGAATGTTACGATAACAGGTTATATTAAGTAAATCATTTTTCTTAAATCGTTTTTGAACACATTTACGTAGCTTGTTTGTAAGGCCTTGGCCTAATTATCATTCCTGCATGCTTGAGTTGAGAAAAAAAACTCTTGGACGCGTTTCACTAGCGATCCATACAGATGTTTTGAATCAGTGTGGAACCGGATGCTGCCTGGTCCAGTTTACAGTGATTGAGAGTGAAAAGGGCGTAGTGTACTTGGCAGCCCCTAACTGAGAAGAGGATGGAATTAAAATCAATACTCTGCATGATGAGGTGACTCAGAAGGTTAAAACAGAACTCCCAACTCTCCAATGGCTGCTGGGTAGCTGGTTTAAGATTATTACCTGTCAAAACCAAAGATCTAGTTGAATTTGACTTTTGGCTATGGCTGTGGGTTGCGATGCATGCGGTGCTCTATGCACCTGTTTTGTTTTACTCTGTCGCTGATGTGGAAACTGCGCGCTGGTATGTGCATCTCCAGTCTTAGCAAACAAAATCATATCCATTTCTGTTTAGTCCATCTCCCTCTCACGTGCACCCATTTATTCTCTCCCTGTCTTCATATTCTTTTGCGCATCTTAGCTTTTTGGCGTTGAAACTCGCTCACCCCTCCCGCTCTTTGCTTTTTCCCCTGAAACCAAGAAACCAGGACAACTCGGCGCGCCACGAGTTAACGCGCACTCGCGCTCGTGATTGGCTGCGGGAGCGGCGCTTTTAGAGAGAGGTAACCAGGCAACTTCAGCTGGAACAGCGGAGAGAAAGAACAGGGTAAAGGCTAAAAGAAGCGCAAAGATCCCATCAGTTTTGGTGTGCGATAGAAAGGATGTAGTCCAGGTCTGTGGCTATCTGTCCCCGGCATGGGAAAGTGGATTACGGCTCTTCTACAGACGCGAGTACCGCGGTAGAGACTGGATACCGAGTGATTGCGCGTGGATTTTTATAATGAGAAATATGGGATCTCAACGCACTGGTTTAAAGGTAAGATATAAGCAGTTGCTCTCGACTCTGGTTTGTCGTATAGATGCGTTTTACGATAACGTAAGATAAGAAACAACAGTGTTGATACTGTTGCAATGAAACTTGCCCATGTGGAACATCAGGGTATCTTCCAGCGCTTCGGTGATGGAGTTGTGTCGGTTGATTAATTCCACGTATCTCGTAAAGCTATTAAATCTATATTAATAAAGTTACCCCAGCTTTGATTTGCGGCTGAAATGAACCCAACTAAAGCTGCCACCAGTTGACGGTGATCGCGAGTCTAAGCGCATTTGGAGAGGTGATCGGAGAGGAGCGGCGCGTTTGCTGCATTGACATCCATGCTCGGCTTTGCGCGGACAGCTGGAGAGCTATTGATTAACTGAGATTTACTACAATGCTTCATATTTAACACACTATCAATTCACCGCTGGCTTGAAGTCTTATTTACACTGAACAGTTTTTTTATATGGACACATTAAATCAACACAAAAACGTCCGTCTTTTAAACTGCTACAATATGTAAAGATTTGTTGCACCGACAGTACGACAACACGTACACGTACGAGTTAAAGACACGGTAACACGAGCTTTTCATGCACTAAGTATGGAGAGCAAGTGGTTATTTTACAGTTACAGACGTGTAGAGTTTGATAATGAGGGTTCGAGGTGGTCAAAAGGACTTTAGGAAAGGGTGATCACTCCGCAGGGACTCCGCGGCTGCAGATGCCCGAATTCATCGCGCTGCCCGTATGTATGTGCGCGGCTGCGCTCGAGTGTGACAGGGAACCACCGGGTGGCGAGAATTCCGTTACGCGCACTCTAAGAATCCGACAACTGACTTAGCTCACCGACGACCTCTTTAAAGCCTCTGTTTAGCGTTTTCGTTAACGTCTGCGCCGTATGAGTAAATTCTCACGGACTTAACAAGCGCGCGTAAGGATGGTGTGACTTGACAGAGAAATATATTCCGACTCCGGTTGTGTCCTCGGAGATGGCTTGAAAAATGGCTTGAATGTTACCGAATCTCTTTTGCCTTCCTGTGAGACTCCACTTCGAGTGGAGAGGACCCGTGGACCCGTTTTGATGCGCGCGCGGTCTGAAGGTTAAAAACGCAATTGACAGGAGTTTCTGGTAAACGTGCCCCGATATAGTGATTTTGCGGGTGTTTCATTTATCAGTGAGTCTTTACATATCCTGTGTTAAAATATTGGATGAACACATCGCGAGTACCCGTCAAAATGACTGTTTCATCCTTATCCAGTTTAATCGATTCAAAGCAACACTCCTCACTCTGTTATTTTAATATCAGTTCTGATCCTTATGCTTCCACATCAGCGCTCATTGTCACAACGGTTCTTTTAATATCTGAACCAGGACCAATATCTGGTGACAGCCCCTCATTTGTAGGTCAATGGCTAGTGCTTGTATGTGCTCATAGTTTTTCCAGTACAATGTTTGGTTTTGGTGGGAAAAAAACATGAAATATAAGCAATTCTACAGAACAGTTGTGCCAGCTAGCTGCCATGACCTCATGACATTACAAGTGAAGCATTATTCACAACAGAGAAATTCTATGTTCTTCTGTATCGTGTGTAAACAACGTGAGGTGACAATACAAGATGATTTGTTATGGCAGCCGGAATGTTTTTTATGAGTTTTATGAGTACATGGATTGTATTGAATCCACCAAATCAGATATTTGTAGAATTATTACTTTTGAGTTCTGAAAAAGAAAGTTGTATTGGTTTGGAACCACATGATGCAGAGTGAATTCTTAGTTTGGGTGAACTTTTCCAAAGTGTTTGGTATCATAGACAAAGCTATATGCTATGCTACAATAAATATTTATTATGATATTATAATAATGTGCCAATGCCAGTCAGCATACCCTAATAATACCACATACTATGCTACTGATCTTGGGTTTCCATTACTATGTTGTACTCGTTGTTGTACGTTTCTGTGTGTATCGGTAAGAAGGCCTTTTCCTTCTGCCTGAATGGGCCCAGCAGGCAACAGTACATCTCCATGGAGACAGAACACAGAGTGTGGGAACCCTCAAAGCCAACATTGTTTTGCTCTCTCCACTGTGTTCATTTATTCATTCTACAAGCTGGAGTTTGTTTTGCGGTAAGGTAGAACTGAGAGATTGGGTTTGTATCAAGACATGTCTCCAGGGAAACTGTGTGTTTAAGAAAAATGAAGACTAATGCGTTTGAGTTACATGAGTTCAATGGCAAGCCAACCCAGCTTGCTGTTTTACTATATGGACTTCTGCTGAAACTAATCGTAAGAGTTGTTTAGTTCTTTTAAAAATAGTTGCTTAATCGATAGTTCAGATTATAATAAGTGAGAGTAGCAAGAACCCTAAGGACTGTCCCAAGAGAACAGATTGGGTAATGATTTTTGAGTGACAATACATATTTTAACATTAAGGAAAGTATGAAGATATTTTGATGATATTGGAGCATGGAGATTCATCTGCAGTTCTTAGTAAATTGCAGTTAACTGGTGCACCGTATTTTTAATGCACTTTAAAGCACACACTTTGAAACAGCAAGCTCCCTCTAGACCATAATGTATAAATGACTCTAAACTGCAGTGCTGGTGAGTCACTACAGTGGAGAGAAACAGACTAGCATCAAAATTTGCAAATGACTCAAGACACGTACTTGTTTTCTTGTGATTTGCTTTCACCGCACATATAGTAGCGAGACCAATCTCTAAAGCACTTTTTAATAGCTGACATCATTACCAATACGTTTTCAGGTCTGTACATATGATGCAGTTTTAATAATTAATTGTCGCAACAAGCATTTTTCTGAAGTGAATTTTGTTGTAAGATGCGAGGTTTGGAGGGGGATGTCCCTTCCCAGAAATCTGTCCAGCACAGAGAGGCATCGACTGCCATTCCTCGTCCTCAGTATTGATCTGTCACTTATGTGTGACATTATCTGCTCCTAATTAGAGCTTAGGAATTGTCTCACCCATTGGATGGCATTGGGCTGAGAATACAGTACTGAGCTGCTGTAATTATGACCCACTCTTTTGCCTCAAAAGTTTTGTACTGTATGTAATGTTGATTTATGTAAAGTTTAATGTGATTTAAGGGACAAAGAATGTCCACACTATGCCACAGTACACACGTTATATTATGTCATCATGCTGTCCTAAGATTAACTTCAGTAGGGCCCTGTGTAATTAAAGTATGTATCTGTCTATCTACATTGTCAGTTATAGTATAACTCTGTCTCAAATCATAGAGAACTGCCTTGCTCATATCATTAGGAAAAGCCTTCACGAACTGCACCTTAACATGTTGCCTCAGTAGGTAGCACACTAGGTTTCAGTAAGAAACAGTGGAGGAGTGGAAAAAAAGGTTTTTTGTTTGTCCCATGCTGCATTGCCACGTTGGCTCCTGCTAATCCGACCAGTAATCTCCTTAAAATGGCCAAAATCTGTTTGCGCAGCTCTTTGGGTCAAAGCGACACAGAAATATCAGTCCACACTCAAGC
>JAZGTI010015097.1:0-13653 GCA_036877585.1 Botia kubotai
TTTTTTTTTTACTATGGCACATTTTTGACAGGGATGTTGAAGGATGCTGTGCTACTTTTGTTAAGTGGCAGGTATTTTTTATGCGTCAGCATTTCTGCAGATGAGAGTATGATTACTTAGCCCTTATTACATATTATACGGTTCATTTCAGTACTGCACTATATCTGGATTATATATATCCAGATAGTGCAGTACTGAAATGAACCGTATAATGTAGTTGTTATATATATATATATGACTTATCTTAAATTGGTGTCTAATGCATTTATGGCCTGTATAACTACATTGTTTATGATCTGCTTAAAGAAAAATAAGTCATGCTTTATCTTAATGAACATTTTAATTTGATATCCTTTGATTTCTGAACTTTTTAAACAATATATTAAGGACATTAAGATTATTATGAATGGTCATTCGCTATTTGTGTCAGTTTTGCTTGTATCAGTGTACAGACATTTACTCTTCCTACTCATTTGTGACTGGACAGGATTTTTGAAATAGTTGCTTGTTTGGCTGGGGTTGGGAGGAGAAACATCTTAAATGCCAAGTTCTGAGTGTCCAAGCGCCTCAGAATGGTAATGGAGCTTCAGAAAATACAGCAGGGTAATAAATTGCATCTCATAATGGTGTTTCTGTGGCAGTCAAGAAAGGAAAGTATGTGAGCTCTGAGTTTCACATACTGCATTCTGTAACTAAGGTTTTTTCTTCTCTATTTCTGAAGTGTTTTTAAAGGTGATTTTTGGTTAGGTTGAGCTTTTCTGTGAACAAATTCACAGACATACTAGATGCAATTGTGTCCTTTTCACAGCCGCCTGTTATAACAGCACATAAACCACTTAACTTCCAGTATCATAAACTTGTGAACAATATGTGTGTGTGTGCAAACTATCTATTCTTTGTCTATTCTTACAAAATCTATTCTTTGGAGACAGAGCTAAATCTAACACAAAATTCCCTTTAGAGAACCCCTTTATTTGGGGTTGTCCTCATTTACAAAAACAAGAAAGAAATAAGAAATGCACATATTTTTGATAAACAAGTTCTGTTAGGCTTAATATATTGGTTCCAATTAGATGCAAGTTTATGTTCCCATTTAGATAGCCAAGTAAATTTTGTATTAAGGATAAGCAAACTAATGAGGCTGTGCTGAAAATGTGTTTATAACTAATAAACACATACTTAAAATGTATTAAATGTCATTTTAATTTTATTTAATTTTAAAATGTAATTTGATGTTACAATAAGCATTATTTTTGTAACCTGGTAAAGGATTAATGCGGTATTGAAAAATGGTAGCAAAAGTGATGTCAAATAGTTAAAAAAGTTTTAAAAGTTATATATTTTACATTTCTTTATATACTTGTACACTTTTACACTTGTACACTGCTGGTGAAACCAGCAGCAGTTTTCTTTTCTTGTCAGAGAAACATGAAGTTGTCAATCAGGTTCTACTTTGATTGCTTCACTTCAATTTCGTTTGCATGGGAATTTTACAGACTGCCCAGAGAAAAGTACATCATACAGATCATTCTCATAGTAATCTGTGAGTGTTAAGGGTGCTTTACAGAAGAGATTATCATGGACCTCAGTGAGACACAGTTAACAGAGTTCAGACCATAAGAGTCGAGTCACTGTGTTCCCTGCGTATTGATACAGCTGCTTAAGTCAACACATGTTGCACAGGGCCAGTGTTATGGGGTCAGCGAATGGCGGAGGAGATTTTTGGGCTTCGTATTTGTCACAGTATTAAGGATTTCTTACAGTTAATTACACAAGAAGGTAATTATAAAGGTGATGCGTTGGAAAGACAGAATTAATCAGCTTGTTCAACTGGCACACTGGTGCGGCTTGAGCTGTGTGTATGTCAATGAGGAGAAATACAGTGATTTGACGGAATTAAAAAGAATAAAACAGGTAAGAAAAAGAACTTAATTTATGCATAATGTTCTGCTCCAAATGTCTAGTGAGTTAACTTCTTAACAGATCTAGTTAGCTACCACCTGATATGATCTAATAAATCCAGATATGAAACAAAACAGTTGTATTCATGTTATTAATTTTGTTTAATAATAGTTCATGTTATCCAGTCCTTTTGTAGTGTGTAGGGGTTTTTAGTGTCTCTGTAGTAGATCCATACAGAATTTAGTATTTTAACAACCATTTTTACTTCAATGAATTCCTGAGATTACAAACATTACAAACATAGTAAAGTGAGTTCCTGAAGCATGCAGATAGATTTCATTGAAGGCAGTGAGCTGTTTCTAGAGAAATGTGTTCAAACTGCATTGTGTCTGGATAGTGTAAACTACAGTTTGACAGGTTGGGTGTGTGTGGGTGTGAATGGATGCCAATGAGTGACAAGTTACTTCCTTCCAGGATTTTTTGGCATTGATAGTGTTTCAGGTGCTTTCCACTGTCAGACAAGAGCACACCTTATCCTGTTCTGTGCCATTCTGAAAGAGAAAGAAAGAACGAATGAACGAATTAACGAATGAACGAACGAACGAACGAACGAACGAAGATAGATTCACATGTTGGAATTCCACATCCATCATTCCAAACTTGCAGTTTGCAATAAAAATAACTAAATCAATGGATGAATGGATGC
Organism: Botia kubotai; assembly: GCA_036877585.1. Taxonomy (NCBI): domain Eukaryota; kingdom Metazoa; phylum Chordata; class Actinopteri; order Cypriniformes; family Botiidae; genus Botia; species Botia kubotai. The sequence continues at coordinate 2,609 of JAZGTI010015097.1, forward strand.
CAATCAGTGACAAGTTAGCAATAAAAATAACTAATCAACAAAACAACCCAAGTGCAGTTGGGTTGTTTTCTGTGTGATTTAATTAATGAGCACACACATAAGTATAACACAAGAGCATACAAAGATCAGTTTGTTTGCAATAGATCTGTCCTGAAGTTTGTACTTTCAAAGTACATCTGCTTTGTTTTTCTGAAGGTTTACATAGGCTTGTTAGGGGAGGAGACAGGGTTCAGGGTGAACACACTGTTGGCTGTAACACGTATGTGAGGATTCCAATGGCCTTGATTCTCAACAGTAGGAGCCATGTTTAGGTGTGGAATGGAAAGTAGAAATGAGTTCCAGATCATATGATCACCACATTTCTGATTTATTTGAACTGTATGTGTGTGTGGAAAGGAGGACAGAGGAGATAGAAGATGAAGTGAGCCAATGTAAACTATGGTGGTGCTGTAAGAAAACAACAGGCTGTTATCTCAGCAGAGAGCAGGACAAATAGTGGTTATGCAATTGAGCTCCATCTGTGACAGATTCAACTTAAACATACATAAAGTTAGAGCAATCTCTAGATTCTTGCTGCCATAGACTTTAAGTTTATTACATATTGAATAAACATTAAAGTCCTAAATTATATATTATTTATATTAAAATAAATTGAGAAATATTAATAAATAAAAATAAAATTATAAACCCATAATGTTTCATTTATTATACACTATATATACACATATTTTGGTTTAGACAAGATGAACAAGACGATATTAAGATATGAATTATTTCTAATTCCAACATAGAGATGTTGTGCTAGAGATAATAATGCAATGAATTATGCATACAACACTGTCCTTTCAAAGGTTAATTTGATCACTCTCTGTGGATTAGCATTAGTTTAGTTTACAGAAAGTCTGAATAAATACAGGCTACTCAATTAAGTTGGTTAATGGAACAAACTTAAAGGAATGTGTGTATGTGTTTATGCCTGTGTTGGCAACAAGAAGATTTAATTGAATGGTGTTCCAGAACCCATGAGTTCTGACACATAGAAAACTTGCTGCATAATAACTCAGTGTGATAGTTCTGCATGGCAGCCAAGCATAACTAACAACTGTTTCAGTTCAATTAGAGAGGGCCCAGGGATATTCACATCCAGTTTAGATGTCTGCTCAGTTTGTGCTGCTATGAATTATATGCCCACAAATCTGTTAGAAGTGGCAAAGTTTAGGGCAATGGAAAATATTAGTTAAAAGCTTATGTGACTTCTGAAAGCTCATCAGAATCATATAGTAATATAATTATAGATATATTAATGTTATTCAATTCAAATCACAATTAAGAAATTGTAACGTAGTCCACAGATAGAGCTCAAATAAGTGCCTTCTTAGATACTTAATAACTAAATTATTAATTAATTAATTAATTATGCAGACATTTTTACTATAGCTTTCCATGATATGAAATCAGACACTCTGTTTAACCATTGTATTATTTTTCTACAAATTATATTAAATTGTTTAAAAAAAATAGTGCTTGGAATTATGCCCTAGTCCAAGGGTTTGAGTTTTCCCTGGAGGTTTGCGTTTGTGTTACGGGCATCCCTAAAGAGTGAGTTACATGTTTCTTCCAATAGAGGGCGCTATCTACTTGGTTTAAGTTATCAGTTTGTGTTCTTTTCGTGGTACATTCGCAGATAAAAAATAAACATATTAATTATATATTTAAAATATAGGTTTAAATATATGAATAACCGACAATTTAGGTCATTCACATATCAGCTGTCCCGAAACGTAGAGAGGGGGAAGTGGACATAATATTAATAAGTCTTACGAAAATGCAGTTTGGGTATTATTTAGTTATATCTTTATTCAATAACAATGTAAATATTTCTCTGTTACTGTAAACACAACAAAAGCCGTGGGTAGCTACACAGAAATTCGTGTTTATTTCTGATTCAGTTTGATACAGTTTGGAAGATATTGTTTATACACAAACAACCTAAAGTTAAATCTAAAGCGTGACGCATTCGACGCAAAATTAAGGGCACATGAGTGTGTGAGTAAATGCATCCGTTTATGCATCCAATGGCCTATTTAATTGTACTTAAACGATTAAAAGTGATATTTTTAGGAGAACCCAACAGCGTTTTTCCGGAACCTGACGTCACGGATTGTCATAAAGTGGGCGGGGCCGCGGGGCGGACTCTGTGTGAAGAGGATGGTTTAGTTAGGGTGTGGGGCGGTGCGTAGCAGCTTAGGGTATTCCCTTCTCTCCACCAGAATTGATACACAGAAACAGTCGTTGCTACAGCAGATGTCTTGATCTCAAAACATGGGGTTACGAAGTAGTAAATCGTAAACATAAGTGACAGTATTTCAGTAATGGTCTACGTTATGGGGATACAGTCCGACGCCCTGGGTGTCAAACCCACGTTTGATGAGATGTTTGACTCTAGCACATGGAAAATTAAAAATATTTGGGATGGGGTGAAGCTGGAGATCGGGGCCGGAGATGGTTGCCCGGTGGTCTTAAATAGTTTTACGCATTTGGATCCTGATCTGCCTATGATGGAGGAGGTAATACAGCTTTAACCTAACTTACACTTTCAGATATCAGAAATAAATCTAGAATGAGTTAGAAAAGTTGTCTTTGTTTTAGTGTACTATGTTAATATAAACCTTTTAATTACACTGTATGTTTGGTTGATTATTGATATAACAGTTTTGTCCAGTTTATTCTAGACATATCAGCCTCTTGTACCATTGTGTATATAGGTGTTGCTGACATTGCTCTTTTTGTTTTTGTTCTTTTAAAAGAGTCAAAAAAGAGTTCAATGCCATTGTGTCACTATTTAAAAAATTAGCAACCAAAAGTAGAACATTCAAATACGTTTGCTGACCTACTGCTCCTTTAGTTAGACAGTGGGCCTAATTTCATGTGATCTTTGCCATCTATATGTATGGCATATGTGATCTTCCTAATATGTTAGTCATTAAGGGACATTATCTACATCTGTATGCTCTTCATACACCTAATAAACCAATACATCTGCACCATCATCTTAAGAGGAGCCCTGGCATATTCTGTTTTCCACTATTTTTCCAACTTTCCCCTCTCCAAATCCCCCCAAAAAGCACAGTGGAAACAAAGTCTTCTATTGCTGTGATTTAGCAAAGGACATGGAAAGTAATAGGACTTCTATTTGAGGATTTTGCTGACCATCTGTCAAATACAATCATGTTATTTAACATTATTGATGTTATTCTGAAGGGTTATCAGGAGCTAGTGCATTGAGAATTATCCATGACAGCACAGATTTGTGAGCTTAAAAGGATTGTTCAATTTAAAAGCCTCTTATACAATACATGATAAGGCATTTATACTTGTCAAATGTGATGAAGGACCTTAGTTATTGACTAGTCTCAAACTGACTTATGCAATATGTTTGTCTCAGCTGTTTTGGAAGAGAGTAAATTGTTTTATTACTGTGGTAGTTGCACATTTTATAGTTGCTGGGTAGTTGTGTTGAACCTGTGAATTTTGTCTATGCTTTGTGAACAACACGTCCCCTTTTTATCTTGCGTTTTAATGCCAACAGCACGTTGTTGTGACTTAAACAGCAATTCACACCAAGTAATGTTTATGGCATCGCAGCTTTAGTCTAATCACACAGAGGAAGAAACTTCCAGTGGGTCATCTGCTGCTAACCTTCACTGGACTAAATCTGATCTGCTCGCGTTACACAATTAGTGCAGGGTAAATCCCCCCAGACTGCCCAGCACAGTGCACAGTTACTGTAGCTTACTGTATGGTCTTCTGTACCCTTGTGGTTGGGGAACTTTGTTGGTTTCAAGTACCACAGACTGTGAATACTTTTTGCTTTCCTTCCTTCCTGCCTTCCTTCCTGTTTTAAAGAAACCATCATTTGACATTCATCAAATTACACATGAAAACAGTTGGTTTATCCAACCCTAAACCCCCAATTTTTGCAAGTAGGCAGGTACCATTGGGTGGCTCCTCTTCCCTCAGTATATGTGAGAAATTGATTTGTTCATTGGTCAAGTAACCTTGCAATAGTTCTCTCTCTATTCATATTTATTTTATGGCATGGCTTGTAAAAGTGCAGTTACCGATGCTTTTAAAGTAATCTATGTCTGCAGATGTCTGACTCACAGGGTTCACAGTTGGTTACATCATCCCTGTAGATATGAAGATGTGAAATTAAGAGCACAGAACCCAGTAAAGTAACAGCTGCACATTCTCAGTCCCATAAAGGATCCAGAAGATCTTCAGTATTGAGAAGTACTTCATGCCCATGTTGCACATTGCAAGAGTACTCAGTTTCCCAGCTGTTTGGAGGTGTTCCAGATTTTGCTACCCAACCACCAAATGCTGTTAAGCAAATACCATTTATGTCTTAGAAACTATTTTCCAAACGATTAGCAGTTGATGTGGTAAGTGTTAATTGTTTGCCAGTGAACAACAGGTCAAAGAATTGGCTTGCACTGTTGTCACTGGGTTATCGGTATAATAATCTTTTCATTGTTCTGTGTTTGTTAAAAGTGTTTACAAATTCTGCATGCTTCTTAAAGGGGGCTTTGTGTGGTAGATTGAACTCGGAACGTCATAATGAGACAAGCAGAGCTGAGCTTCGTATAATGAGAAGACCAGACAGGGCCGACATTGACCCATACAGAGAAGCTTTTGTGGTGGAAGATCTCCTGAATGGGAGAGAGGACGAGAGGGAGGAACAGGGGTATAGTGATGAAGAGAAAACATGGATGTGAGAGGCAGGAAAAAGCAAAGGCGCAGATTGAAGAGGCAGATGAAAAGAGAGAATAAATATGTAAGTAGGCGAAGTCATAATAGGCGAAATGATTGCATTTAATTGGGCTTGTCTGTTCATCAAATGCTAGATGTGTCAAATGTGTAAATATGCCAATAATGTTGGCCTTAAATGTATTAGTAAAAAGATTCACAACCATTCATATATCCTAGTATCCAGGATTAGGAAAATAATGTGAACATCATGATGCACTGAGCATGTGCAAGACAATCAGTTGTTCTGATTATTAAACAACCTGCATCATACTATGGTCATAAGGGACATACAGAAATGATCTGCTCTCACAATTGCACCATATTCTGTTTAACATCTGTGCCTGGAGCTGAACTTAGTAAAAGCAGCCACAGTCATCAGCTGCACTCAAGCACAGTCAGGAAAAATCTTTTTCCGAGGCTTGTTTTGGAGAATTCCTCTCTTAGCTCTGCTAATCTCGTTCTGAAATGTGGGAGCAGATTTGAAGGGAACCTTGGCACAGTCAAAAGACAGGCAAAACAACATTGAACAATATTGATAAGACGATCACAACATTTACAACAGCACAGCTTTTATCTAATGAAAAATAACTGTGAAAACCACACAGAAATGAGAAAGGCCATTTGATAGTGAGGTTAATGATTACACCTCGGTGACCTCCCTCCTCCCTCACAAATATTTTCTCCATAAGTGAATCACGGTAAATGTTCATGTTATTGTCAGAATTCTCCAATTGTAATCACATGATTCACATCTGGAATTTAATATTTTAATCTCTGTGGCACATTTTACTGCTAAACACAATAAACCTGGTTAGTGCAAAGAGTAAAAAGAAGTAGTTGTGAAAAAAATACGTTGGAAACTTCCACAATAAAGTGGAACAGGAGAGGGATGTTCTTTTTACCTTTCCCTTTTATTTCCACTGTGGATATTATATGCAGCAGGAATCTCTGTGCCATCACTCTGCAATGAGATTTAATGTGCTGTAACTGACTGTGCTAAAAATCTACTGAGCGATGCCAAAATACACAGACCACAGCTTAGCTCGAAATATCCCATCTCTCTCTAGGTTAATAACCCTTACAGGAGCATGAAACGAAAGAACATATGAAACATAACCCTAATCCATAACTCTTACAACACAAATATGGATTATTTTGCCTCCTGGCTATTGCGGACAGAAAAGAGATTTGGTCATTGCTCACAGTGGCTTAGGGAGTGATAAATTTATGACATTTATAAATATTGTATTACAAGCTAAATACCATTTTTCTTATCACCTGAAACAACATTTGACACAACTATGCTTCGTACGTGTGCAAATATTCACGTGTAAAGACACATTGTCAAGCTATGAATGGATGTTAGCCTTTTGAGACAGACTCATTAATGATCAACAGGAGGACACCTAACACAGACTGCAGGTGAATTGATCACTACTGTAAATTCCTTTTAGATGACCTCACCCATTCTTTGTCTTGTTTGTGTAATTACAGCCACATCACTTCATGATGGCATCTATGGTTATAGAAGACAGTTTATTATCAAAGTCTGTTTTTAACACAGTCAGTCTTGTTTTTATGGATGGTGTGAAGTATGTATTATGTAATAATGTAAAGTAAGAAATGTAAATGTCCAAGAAATGAGCCACTTAATAGGGCTTGTTCTCGCACATAATTAAACTCCTCTCTGACTTTGACAGGAGGAATTCCGTTTTGTTTGTGTGTGTTCTGATAGTTGTTTGTGAAGGATGCACCTGTCCTGGAAGCTGTTACGCAGTATTCCTAACTTTCCTTGTACATTTCAGCACTTTAAATCTTACACAGGAAACTCTGGCTTTAGTGAGTGAGAGGCAGTAAGCGTACTGTGAACATGGTGTGAGGCAGTGTAGGGAGTTTTCATTGCATTGTGTCATAGTCATAGGCTTTAAAACACAGGATTAAAACAAAGCCTTTGATTAGTGATGCACAGAATTTATTCACCATATAAACATTTTTGTTAGGTTTTCACAGCATTGGTACCTAACAGTATCTACCTAACAGTATCTAACCGAGCATAAAACACAAAAGATGTGAGGACCTATAGACTATACCTGTAATTGTTTTAAGCCTAAATCTAGCAAAATGTCTAGATAAATCAATATATTCTCTATGGATTTAATATTTGTCTTATTATCTTATACCATTTACTTCTCAGAGAAGCTTTACCTTGTTTTAAAGGTGTTTAATGATGTCGTGCATGCAGTGGCATTGTATAATTGCAAGGGGGATTTTCCCTTAGGTGTGCGTATGTGCTTACTGTTTCTGTTTTGAAATGTCAGACGATCCCTTACAGCAATGTAGTCTTGTGTCAGGCCTATAGGTTGAGTTTAGGGGGGGCCGGGGGGGCACTCCAGACCAGAGCCAATCGATTTTGTCAGATATGAAAAAATATATTTTTCACATTGTCTCATTTTATTTGTATTATCTTATTATTTAAATGAGTAAATTATTGCTAAATTAATTTTAATTCGTGGGAGTTTGTGAGAGTTTGTGGTCTACCGGTAGGTGCCCCCCCCAGGCAAAAATGTGAAACTCCACCTATGGTCAGGCCTGTTTGTCTGGGACTCTTTGGACGGTACCGTCACTGCCCACTTTTTTCACCCTGAGTCAAAGGGGGTTCCCGCTCAGTACATTCAGGTGTGGTGTAACATTTGTTTTGTTTTGTTTTGTTTTTGGTAAGGTGGAACTATGAACTTCCCCATTTTTATAGGGTGAATATAGCTCGATTAGAATATCTCCATCAACAAATGCATATTTAATTTGTTAGTTGTGAGTTTTCATCTGACAGGTATTACATGTCTGTGCAACATTTCTGCTCCTTTTGTGCTCATTCATGTACTTCCATAGTAGCAAAGATATTTCAGAGAGTGTTATGTAGCATGTGTATGCTTGTATGTTGGTTGCCATAGTAACTGCTGGATGAAGTCCTCTGGTTGGGTTATCTGTTCAGGCAGTCTTCTCTGTTTTGTTTGAGTGTGCATTAACACCCACACACGCGCAGGATACACCCCCCACGATTGGCTCTTTGCCTTGGGCCAAGCTTACTGTCACTTCCCACAGTTGCCTGGGAGTTCCCTTTGATTTTCATAGTGACGGCAGACACAGTACTTCAGTTAGTTGTTTTTAACAGATGTCTGTTTGCCAGGCCATTTCTGATTTAATCTGTACAGTTAGGATCTCAGGTAACATTTGTGTGATATTAGACAAATGGTTGGCAAGAGTGTTCTTATATATTTTAATAAACATGTATCTAACCAGATCGAATGGCACTTTTGACATATATGTTTAAATGATGTATTCTTATATGAGGAATCTTATAAGTGACCTAGAAAAAAAATATTTTATTCAAGTTTATAAGGGGGAGTTGCCTTTCGGTGGCTGCCATGTTGATGTCACATGACCCTTCATATACTACATAATTTATCTCAATAACCCCCACCCCTCTTTATCAGACACATTCAGTTGTTAATAAATGAATGGTGAGTAACAAGTACACTCTACATGTACACACAAATAGAGTGTTCCTACATTGGTAAATGAAAAGCTTTAGCATAATGCTACATTCACGCTATCAGTATAAAAAGACAAGACTATAGTACTATTGAAAACAAGACATGTCTTAGGGCATAAGATGTAGAAATAAGAAGTGGGCGGTGCTAGCCATGTGACAGTGCCCGATAAAGACACACTTTCGTGGTCCTGTGTGCTTGGTGTTGAGGGTGATTAGTAAGGGAGTGAGCAGTAATCCCTGTCTCACCCTTAAAGCTCCTTCTGCATTAGAACTGTATGACCTTGCACAATCACCGAACAACACAGTGACAGCACTTATTTATAACCCTTGTTTAAACAATAATCAGCATTCTGAATCATCTTTGCTCTCATTAGGGTAATTAGTGTCAGCATGAAGTCAGATTTACCCTTAATGCTTGTTTCTAGTCTTTTCGTGAGCAATTCATTGGTTAGTCCAAATATAAAATCACATGCCTTTGTAATATTTAATCAAAATTTGAGGTGATAATTATTGGATAATGTTATCCAAATTAATTAGTCATTGTTTTAGCGACTTACATTAAGTCATTGTCCATTCTGATATGTTACAGTGATTTTTTTTTTACTGATTGATTAATTAATTGGATAAAATCAAAGGCCACAATGACTTTTCTTATTAAATATCCAGTTTGAGACTCAATGAGAACAAACCACGGTTTTTACTGAACATATGTATTTTGTATTTTTGTCATATGTAATGTATTAAAGGAAACGTATGATGAGAATAAGAATCAACATCCGCAGTTTTTATTTCTGCCTGTAGAGCTCTGTTCAGGAGATTGGAGAGGAGGTGGAGGAAGGAGCCATCTACACCATCACACTCCGGAAGGTGCAGCTCCACCAGACAGCCAGTAAGGGGCAGCGATGGCTGGGCGTGGAGACAGATTCCGCCCTTAGTTTGTACGAGACGTGCAAGGGTCGGACCATTAAAGCCGGCACACTGGAGAAACTGGTGGAGTACATGGTATCTGCGTTTAAAGAGAAGGACTATACGTATGTGACCATATTTCTCTGCACCTACCGAGCTTTTGCCACCACCAAACAAGTTCTGGACCTTCTCCTTAACAGGTGCACAGGCCATTAAACACATGTGCTTTTAGAAATGTGTAATTTTGTTATAGAACGTTATCTAAAAAACATGCTTACCTATCTCAGGTATGCCAAACTGCATGATCAGCCGAGCTCAAAGGGATCAAAGCTATCCCCAGAAGACTACGCAGAGCTTAAAAAGTAATTATTTTTATTCTTGTTGTTTAGCCAAACCCTTAGAGCCCAATTAATTAATTTAGTTTTTACTAAAAGTTGACCTTTCCAACGGTTTTTAATTAGCCTGTTTGTAATCATGTTTGCGGCAGCACGGTTTCATCAATCCTGGGTGCGTGGTTGGATCAGTACTCTGAGGATTTCTGGAGCCCGCCAGACCACGGATGCCTACAGAGCCTTATATCCTACCTGCAGCTCAACTTCTCTGGATCGGACCTGGAGAGACGAGCCCGTAACTTGCTGGAGCATTTTCAGCACAGACAACAGCCTGAGGTTGAGCTTGAAGGTACAGTTTCTTTTCTGATCTCTGAAGCTTTGAATTTTATATTAAACTAGGGTCTTCTGAGCTGATGTAACTCTCTGTGACAACCGTCTTTTCAGGCGATCTGTGCATCTGCCCTTTCGCCACACCCGAAGAAAGCAACTTGGAGGATGAATTCCTTCCCTCTCACTTCACCTCCTTCAGTCATACTCTCGTCGCAGAGCAGTTAACAGTCATGGATGCGGTAAGACATAAATCAGTCTACTGTAATGGCTTTCAGTCTACTGTAATGGCTGGAGTAATGTAGTGGCTGATGATCTAAGCACAGTTAAAATTTCAGAGGGAATCTTGATGTGCAAAGGATTATGGGTAGGAAAAGCACTGCAGAGTCAATAACATCTGCTCATTATCAAGTTATGCTACGAACTTTGAGAAATCATATTAAAACTTGAGATAATTATTCATATAAAATAAAATAAATAAGGAAACTGGAACTGGAACCAGACTGTATTTATTGTTTTTTACAGGAGCTGTTTAAGAGGGTTGTCCCTTATCATTGTTTGGGAGGTATATGGTCCCAGCGGGATAAGAAGGGTAAAGAGCACCTAGCGCCCACCATCCGGGCCACTGTTGCTCAGTTTAACAGTGTGACCAACTGTGTGATCGCCACCTGCTTGGACAACAGGTCTCTCAAACCATTTCAAAGAGCCAAGCGCATTGAACACTGGATAGAAGTGGCCAGGGTGAGGAACCAGTCTAACTTTCTCTTAGTATACAATTAGTGGTGTACTGTAAACATCTACTTTTACTTTTTTGCTGTTTCACTTTCTGTTATATAGGGGTATAGTTCTGTCCACAAGAAGTTTATAATTCCTAATAATTCATGAATGTCTGTTTGTATGTCTTTACATCAGAAATGTCGCATCCTGAAAAGCTTCTCGTCTCTGAAAGCCATCCTGTCGGCCCTGCAGTGTAACGCCATCCATAGATTGAGAAGGACCTGGGATGAGGTGTCCAGGTAAAAGCCTGACCAAAATATCAGTCCGCAATCAGCCTGTTTCTCTGCTTGCAGCTTCACATATTTACCAATGCTGGACACCTCTAGCTTTAGCTAAACCAT
>JAZGTI010015098.1:0-13652 GCA_036877585.1 Botia kubotai
CCCAGCACCTGATTGGAAAGCTAAACCTGCTGGGCCTGAACACCTCCCTCTGCAACTGGATCCTGGACTTCCTGACTGGGAGACCTCAGTCAGTCTGGATCGGGAACAGCACCTTCGACACCACCACACAGAGCAATGGAGCCCCTCAGGGTTGTGTGCTCAGTCCATTGCTGTTCACTCTGCTGACTCACGACTGTATAGCAATGCACAGCCTGAATCACATCATCAAGTTCGCCAATGACACAACCGTGGTGGGTCTCATCAGCAAGAACGACAGGTCAGCATACAGAGAGGAGGTGCAGCGGCTAAAGGACTGGTGCAGAGCCAACAACCTGTCTCTGAACATGGACAAAACTAAAAAGATGGTTGTTGACTTCAGAAGAGCACACCACGACCACTCTCCGCTGAACATCGACTGATCCTCTGTGGAGATAGTCAAGAGCACATTTAATTCTCCTGTGGTTTTATGTTTTTTGGATAAAATCCGGGTTAGCACCCGGACATCCCTTTCAGACAGCTTCCTCTTGCGTCCAAAGTTACTCCTGTTGGATGTGGTTCGTCCTTCTTGGCGATATGCTGACAATACCCTGGATAACGTGGCTCTTGATACATCACAAAGACTTGCTGTCTTAGTCACATATGCGCCAGCGAGACGTTCACCAACAATTTGTCCTCTTTTGAATTTTGATATGTCACCCATAATGTTGTGTGCATTGCAATATTTTAAGCAAAACTCTGCTATTACTCTGCTAATTAAACCTTCACACTCTGCTCTTACTGGTGGAATGTGCAATCAATGAGGATTGGCCACCAAGCTGGTTAAATTTAGCCATGAAACCTCCAACACTACATTGGCCAGTGTTTCTGTTTCATTGTCCAACCCCTGTATATATGCACACAACTGGGCATTCCCCACCCTCTACAGTTCTTTTGCACTTGTCTTTTGTTGCACTTGTGCACTTTATGTATATATTATGTTTCAATTATGTAGCCCTTATATGTCTGTGATGTTCAGTGTTTGTTCAGTGTTTGTCTTATGTAGCACCTAGGTCTGGAGAAACGTTGTTTCATTTCACTATGTACTTGTATATGGTTAAAATGACAATAAACTCCACCTGTAACTTTCCAGTTTTTGTAATATTAACCCCTTTTGTTCAATAAATAATGACAATATATCCTTTTTCTGTTTGTGTCCATCAATTGGAAGTCCACTTCACAAATTGGGTTTTGGATGTACATTTAATTAGGTTATTCTTTTTTTACACAAAACCTGATCATGTCTGGAGGGTTCACAAACTTTTAAGAAGCACTGTATGAACATTGTCCTTGGTAAGAAAGGCTCATATGGCAGTGGGCCGACCTCCTCAGGGATTTACATGAGGGTGGGGGTTGGGCCTGTCTCTCCGAGTCACTAAAGAGATGGCCAATGCAATCGGCCAATCTGTGGCAGCTCTGGTGGATCCTTGATGCCCTAATCTTGTCTTCTGGCCTCTTTGGCGGCATGGTTAACTCGGTTGTCGAGAAGTTCCAGGAGATGAAACACCAATCAGAGGCAAAATCAGATAAGCCAGATTGCTTTGCCCCTGGGACTGGGGCTGTTGCCAGGGAACAGATCAGCACTCTTACCCAAAGCCTTTCGTTGGGAAAAACAGATCTGAGGACTGTTATGCTCTTTATGAGGACTCTGGTAAGAGGTCCTGATGCCAGGCTTGGGCCTCAGAGGCTGATCCCCCCTGGGATTGTGGTTTCGCTCCTCCACAGAGTCTTGCCTCCCTCCACCTTGTGCACTTTAGAACATATCATTTTCCAACAAAAGCAAGTCAAAGAGGCTGCCCAAACTCATTGTGGCCCTTTTAATTTCACCTGTAGGAATTGTGGATTTCTCCTGCCGGTCAGCTGCTTCAGGATATCGAACACACCATATACAGAACACCCGAAGTTAGCCTTGAGTGACTGACTGCCTTGGCAAATTATTTAGAGGCTTAGAAGGCTCATTTAATCATGTCTCAATAGGTTCTGCATTTGGTTCAGCAAGGCTACAGGATTCAGTTTGAAAGCTGACCCCCCAGGTCCAATGGGGTGGTCTGTACTGTAGTTAAAATCAAGCAGTATAAGGTTTTGGAACTAGAAATGCAATCTCTCTTGGCAAAGGGAGGCATAGAGCTTGATATGTGGCAGCCGTAGCTACCTTTCACGCATCATTAAGTAATGGATCATTGGGGAGACACCATCTAATTGTTTCATTCCTTTGTGGTGTTAGGAGGATGAGGCCACTCATCCGGTCTAGTGTAAGAGGATGGTACCTGGCAGGACTTCTGGAAGGGCAATCTCTGGACCCCATCAAATCTATTGATCAAGATGAAGTTTTTATCTCTTAAGATGGCATTTCTTCTTGCTATTACTTCCCTCAAAAGGGTTGGGGACTTACAAGCCCTTTCTGTATCTCAAGGCCATTCTCCACCCTAGGTCAGGTTATGTGCCCAAAGTGCTCTCTAATGTAGCATAATCTGTGGTACTTTAGACTCTGAAGACCTCTCAGTTGAGAAAGTCTAACCAGTTGTTGGTGTGTTTCAGATCTCCTAAAAAGGGTTTCCCTGCCTCTAAACAATCCATTAGTAATTGGATTATTGAGGCAATCTCTATGGCCTATGAGGCACGCAATTTGCCTTCACCTCTTCAGGCTAGGGTCACTCAGCTAGAGCAGTGGCATCCTGAGTTGTGCCCAGTTTGGCTTCACACCAGATTTCCACATGTTCTGGCGTCATTTTGTAGTTTCCGTGAGCCGTTCAGAATAAAAATGTTCATAAGTAAATTACAGTGAATGTGGTAAATTAAATGCAACGCCCATTGACATATATTTAAATATGTGTGGTAGAAACTGACCCTTTAGACATAAGGGGTGCCCCCAATAGAAAGAGTGAAGTAGTTCAGCAAGAGCAAACTTCATTAAATGTTTTTAATAATTGTAAACATTTTACAATAATTACTTTGTTTTAACACGTTTTGTAACTTTTTTGGGGGCAGTTGTGGCCTAATGGTTAGAGAGTCTGAGGCATTTTTCTCGAAAGGACTGTTATTTTGATGGGTTGCGCTTTCTCTGGTATGTATGCGAGCGAGGCAAAAACATATGGGCAGGAGAAGAGAGAGGTGTGGCAAGGCAGACATGACTGCTGTGCAAGAAGTCGACATTGTTTTCTCACTGAAGTAGTAATGGAAAACAGTGATACATAGTCAATTTATGATTTGCAAATTTAGTAAACACTTATATATAGTGTGAAACTGGAGACGTAATAAAACACCCTAAATCAGTGGGAATATGATGGACTTTATTAAACTTCATATTATCCATTTTCCTACCTCCATCTCAGTTAGATTCTCAGTTAGATTTTAGTTCCCTGCCCAGTCAAAGCAGTGTGACATTATAGCTGCAATTAATAACATTATGCTTTTGCCACCATCTCTCATTCCTGCTAGACATTTGTCACAAAATAAGTTTTAAAAAATTTAACATAAATCAGTGTTAAAAGATTATACGTGCCAGAGGAGAACTGGCCCTCCCAGTTAAGCCTGTTTTCCCCCAAAGTTTTTTCCTCCTTTATAAGTCATTGGTCTTTTGGCATTGTTGGCTTTCTTTCTGGGAGACTTCTGACATTTAACTTGGCTTAGGTTTTTGTAAATTAATCATTGTTAGCATAATGGGTCCTAAAGACTCCATTTCAATATTTTTGTTTCCTTTTCTCTTACCCTTGTCCTATAAAATTGTAAGCTCCATATCCATGCAAGCTGGAACGGCATATCTTGCTTAATAGGAAACCCATCATTGATCATGTTAATTGACTACATGTTGCATAGTCTGAGAAGTACTTACTGTTTTAGTATGCAGTCTAAATACATTACTCTTTCATAGACCACCAAGTGAGGTATGAGCCCATCCATTTATTTAAATGTGTCTAGATGTGTTGTCCAAGATGGTAGACGGTAGTGTAATCTTTATTAATAGAAGCAAGTTCAGATAGATGAATATCAATAGCAAACAGAACTGGAATCAGGAACAGCAGGCAAGTATGAATCCACAGATAAACGAACGGTAACTTAGCTGAATGGAAACAATCTTTTCTCTTTTGTAGAAGACCAGTGGCACAATTGAGAAACCAGGAAGACAGGTAAACAGTCCAACAGTTAAGTGATCTTATCAGGAGCCGGGGCATTGAGAGGCAATCATCAATGAGACAGGACAAAACTGAAGTGCAAGAGTGAAAACTGAAGTTCTCCTTATATAAAGATTCCTTGATTAACTGTGCATGTGCAGAGAATCAGTAGGTGGGTGAGAGGGAACGAGTGGGCGGAGTTGTGATGTCTGGTGTGGGAGGGGTGGCTGGCTCCATGGTAGTTGTAGTTATCATCAGTCAACTCTTTATTCATAAACCAACCACAATCTAAGTATCCCTAATTAGTAATATACATCTTAGAATGAACAATTTAAATTTGCAATAACACCATGTATTCTGTTTTATATGTGGTACGTTAGATAATTTTTCAGTGTTTTATTTTTCATTATATGTAAAGCTGCTTTAAAGCAATGGAACATTGTAAAAAGGGCTTTTATAAATAAAATTTAGTTGAATCGAAATTCTTGTTATCAAATTCTTCCCAAGACCAAATCAACAGCTATTGACATTAATTGTACAACTCTTCCCATACAACAGTTGACTAATTTATGTCTATTTGTATTTTTCCTAAGAAATTTTAGAAGAAACAAAGTTTATATTTTAATGTAATTAAATTTATTATTTTGAGCAAAGAAATAAGTTTATCCAGCATTTGAGGCTACTGCTGGACACTGAAGCATCACATTTCTGTAGAACATTAATTCCTAAAGATGATTTCCCAGAACTGGACAAAAGAGACAATGTGTATTGTACACAGACATCCCCCCTGCTGTTGCTGTGTCTGTAGGAGCTGGCACCTGTGTTTACCAACCCCGCACGTAGAGCTTCAATTACACAGACAGTGTAATTTTCTCTTTTTTCCGCTCTTAATTTTCTGCTATTCACAGTCTGACTCACTGCTAGCTCACTCTGGTCATGAGAGCTTTACACATAGTTAAATTTGACACCATTTTCTAATGTTTCTCATCACTAGACATCTGAGTAATTGAATACAATGAGGTTGTGTGACTATTTGACCATTTTTATATACTGTATTTTATGTGCAATATATTCATCTGGTATATTAAATAGATTTTTGCTACAGCTAGCATCAAATTGGTAATAAAGTCTATATTTCTTATACAAATTTATTTAAAGAAATTGTACTTTATTACAAAAATGAAAACAAATCTGTACACTTTAACGTAAGTGTCATAGAGGAGGCTCCTGCTCCGCCTCCCCCGCGCCCCGTGTAATTGCTCCCCGTGTGATTGCTCACACCTGCTGCTTATTGACTCACTTTATTTAAACAGACTCGAAACTCATGTTCATTGCAAAGTCTTGTTTTGCCCTGGCAACATGTCTGAGCGGGGTCCCTTGTGTATTGGTTTCTTGTGTTTGATTTGGATTGTTTATCACTAATGCCTGTTTGCTGCCTGCCCTGACTTTGGCTTGTTATCTCGTCTATGATTGTTTGCTGCCTGCCTTGATCTCTACCTGTTTATCGATTCTGTCCTGCTCTGCCTATGTTGTGTTTGTTGCCTGTGTTTGACCTCTGCCTATTTGACTACGACAATAAACTGCTGCAAATGGATCCCAGTGCTTCTGATCCCTCGTTACAGTAGGCACCGGTGGTGTCAACTAGTTTCAAGTTGTTTGAGATATTGCTGAGAACCTATCGCGGCCGATGCCTGTACTATCATTGTGGGAAATTTGAAATCCTATTTACTATTGTCTATTTAGACACTGTTTATCATGACTCCAGTGATACTACACGTTCTATTATTTTTAATGCCTGGCTAATTTTCACCCACCCTGTAGTTCAGACTTAATGGTTTTAGCAAACCTCTAACCCAAAGTATAAAATTTGCAAAGTAGGTAGTCGTTCACCATTTAAGCTACTGACAGAAATGTTAATTCAAATCACACATCCTTTATATCAAATAGTTACGACATCCCCATGGATCCCAAGCAATGGGTCATTGCCCTTTTGTGAAGCTGAGCTTAAGTTAGCAGATAGGCCAGGACACACTGTCAAAAATAATGCTGTAAATCTGTTGATTTTGGTCCAAACTGGCACACAATAGAGAGAGCAATATTGTGTGCCACAAACTGGTTTGTACATTTGTACAACACTAACACAAAATGTTCTTTACATTTTTGTCACGCATTGTGTAAAAGTGATAAATGATACCATTTATTATTTGTGCAGAATGTTGAGCCATTGTGTTTTCACAAAGTAATTGGACTTTGTACCTGACAGATGAAAAACTAGGGGAATCTCTTAGTACTTAACGGAGTGACAAGCAGGACAAGACTTAGTTCCTACTAACCAACTAGCAATGTTATATCAAACTCCAGTTTTTTTACAAAAGTGAATCTGCTTCATGTTTGGGCATTATGGCACCTTACAGAAGAAATGCTTGTGGCAGTGAGTTTGCACTTATTTAAACACTTCTGCTTGGTTTCACAGATAAGACATAAGTCTAGTTTCAGACTACAACTCCCAATAAAATCTCCTAAAATTGCTTAGTAGAAATAAAACAAAAATGAGACAATTGTTAAAATACATGAAAGAGTATAGAGATGCAAAATTAATGTATATTGTGGTTAAAATAATCTAGATTTGAGTAACTTCGATTAGAAATATAGAAAGTTAATTTTGAAATATTCAATAATTTTGACTTGTTTACAGACTTGGCAAATCTGAGCTCAGTGATATTGTGAGATCTCTTTTGACGCTGACACTGACCTTCTTTAGTGTCAAGCTTCAAAAGAGTTGAGTAATTTCTTATTTAGTTTTTTTTGTTTTTTTTTTGTTAAACTTTTAAAGATGTAAACATTGAGGTGAAAATGCTTTTTTGCTAAAAGAAAATGCACTCAGACAAGAAATTGCTATTTGTAATAAGCTATTACCAAAATAATTGTGTAACGAGAACTCAGGAGGCAGTGAATGAGGATCCATGTGCAGTTTATTAACAAATGACAACTCAGTACAAGCAGGCAATGGTCGATAACCGGCAGACAGGAATAGCAAGGGCAAGGCAGAAATCGTAATCAAAAAACAGTCAAAAAATTCGGGGCAGGCAGCAAAGGTATGAACAATGCCCACCGAGCCTGTCTTGGATTGAGTCTCTTGGCTGAGCATAGATATTCTAAATTTCAATGATCGGTTAATACCGGAAATGGGTGTCTGGCCCCTTCTAGCCAGTGCCGCCATACTTCAAATGCTGCCTTCATGGCAAGAAGTTCATTTGCCCACGTCATAGTTTGTTCGGTAGGACACAGTTTTGCGAGAGTAGAAGGCACAAGGGAATGTCTTGGATGGGTTTTCATGACACTGGGAGAGCATGGCTCCGATTCCAGTTTTGGAAGCAGCAACCACCCCGATGAAAGGAAGATTGGGGTCTGAATGACGGAGTATAGAAGCGGTAGTGAGGCAATGTTTTAGGTCCAATACTGTTTAGACATGGATGATGTGTTTAGGCAGGGAGTCAGAATAGATCAGGATATCGTCTATGTAAGCTATCACACAGTGGTTGATCAGATCTCTTAAGATATCATTCACAAATGCTTGGAAAACAGATAGACTGTTAGCTAGGCCAAAGGGCATTACCAGGTATTAATAGTGTCCCGAGCTGGTCGAGAAGGTGGTCTTCCATTTGTCTTCCTCTTTGATCCGAATCAGATTGTAAGCACTGCGTAGGTCGGGCTTTGCATGGCCTTGGACTCTAGCTCAGAGAGTGGGAAGATTCGACCCTTGGGTGGAGAGGTAGAAGGTCAATTGCACAGTCAGAGGCTTGATGAGGAGGTAGCTGGGAGGCCTTGGTCCTACTGAAGGCCCCCTGTAAATCAGTGTACTTGGGTGGCAGTCCAGTAATGTCAAAGTGGTCGGGCTTGGTGAAGAAGGTTCGTACAGAGAATGGGACTGGAGGGTGTAAACATTGGGAAAAGGAGATGGTACCCCAGCAGATTATCTCCCCTTCCTGCCAGGATATCTGAGGGTTATGTCTTTGGGGCCAAGGTAGTCCTAAAATAGTTGTGAAGAGAGCGAAAAGTATAGAATTTAATGATTTTGTGATGGAAAGCCCGGACCTGTAGTTCGACTGGGGTGGTGATGTGGTGGATGTGACCAGACCAAGGGAGAATAATCAATAAAGTTACCAGCAGCACCCGAATCAAGCAAAGCTTCGGTAATAATCTTTGAATTAGAAAAATGAATAATAATAGGTAGCTCTAGACATGAGGCAAAATAGCCAGAACTTGGTAACTCTCTCACCTGGGTGGGGTCTTGCTGCTTAGGGCGAACTGGGCAGTTTACACTGAGTTGGCCTTTCTGGCCACAATAAAGGCAGAAATGCTTCTTTATGTGACAATTACCTTCTTCAGGGGTGAGATAGGCTCAGCCAATCTGCATGGGTTTGGGTAAGTTCATGAAAGAGCGATAATCTGCTGACGACAAGCCTTGTTTGCGGCGTTTTCGGGAGCAAAGAAGATTGTCAATGCGAATTGTCATGGTGATGAACTCATCCAGACAGCGACCCTTATCACGATATGCCAGTTCTGTTTGTAGCTCCGCATTAAGCTCACGGCGAAACAGCAGCCTCAGCGTGTCCTCCACCCATACAGTCTAAGTGGCTAGAGTGCAAAATTCGAGGGCTTACTCAGCTGCTGTCAGGCGGGCTGGGTGAAGCGCCAACAAACAGTCCCCAGGACTCCTGCCTCCCTCTGGATGCTCAAATACCTCCTTTAAGCGTTACCCTAGGAAACTAGGGTAGGACATAGCAGAGGGACCTTGGTTGTCCCATTAGCCCAGTCAAAAGCCTTTCCAGACAAAAGAGAGCAAACTAAGGTGATCTTGGTCTTGTCATACATAAACCAAAGGCTGCTGAGCTACAAACATGAAGCATTGCATCAAAAAGTCCTTGCACTTGGTCGGTGAACCATCATACTTTTCAGGAAACAATAATGGGGGAGCTGAAGGGACATTACTAAGAGCAGCGGTGGGCTGAGACTGACTAACCTGAGGAAAGGGTGCCGGTAGACTGGATGGTGCAGTACGTAGTTTCTGAGGGGCTTTCACTAGTTCCATTAACAACGTTAGTTTTGAGAGGAGTTGGAAGCAGCGTTTATGACAGATTGACACCAAAATGTGCGATATATATATGTATGTGGAAAATGACACACTCGCTTGGCAACACATGCAGAGAGAAAGAGAACAGAACACCTCTCACATGATCAGTGTCAGTCGCTGAAGCCAGTTCACAAGCTCACAGTTAACTCATTGCTCTATTTTTAATCAGTAGTCCGAAACTTTAGCAGACTGGGGGAAATGATGGGGTTTTATTGGGTGTTTGATGCCAGTCAAACCATTTAGAACAGTGGATATTAACCTTTGACTTCAGGGTCCCCAATCCCCAACTTATCTCCAATAAAATATTCTAGAGTTTGGAATACACTCCTATAAAAAGGTGCTTTATAATGCCATCTTGAAGAAGAAACATTTTGCCTGTATGGTTCCATAAAGAACCTTTAACCTTTCAGTTTCACAACCTTTCAAGGTTCTTTGTAGTGGAAACAGGTTCTTTAGACTATAAAAAAGGTAATTGCTGTGAAGAATCTTTAAATTCAATTTAACTTTATTTATATAGTACTTTTCACAATGTTGCATTGTTGCAAAGAAGCTGTACATATAAAACAAAATAATAAAAAATAGCACAGAAAAAGAAAAAGTAGGAAAGGAAAGGTTGTAGGAACCTTTATTTTTAAGTGTGTGGCTAAAAAGATGTTCATTCTAAAAATAACCAAACAAGAAATATATTGATTTTTAAAGTGCTTAGCCCCTGGTTGAGAAACACTGATTTAGAATCTTTAGTTGATTAGGAATGAAGGTCATTAATGGGGTTTAATTTGGATGATGCTAAACTGTTTGAGTGGTCTGACATATCATCTCAATTAACCACACAAGCTTGGGATAGGATATCCTGTTTACCTAAACAGTGCCACATGGGGAGATTGGGCATAAAATGAGTAGTTAGGAAACCTGTTTGAAAACAATCTGTATGAATCTCTGCATGAATAATTTATTGCTTTACTGATAATCACATCATTGTTGGAGAACAGTGAAGCCAAGCAGACATTACCAGAGATGTTTATTACTCGTTCACTAATGAGGCATAACCAGTTAATGACTTAAGCAACTGTAGCTTGCAAGGAACATAAAGTCAAATTATTATTTATGAGCCATTCTCAGAAGTACACTTTAAAGGTGCACTGTTTTCATGGGCTTATAAAACTATTGGAAACTAGATAGATATCTACCTTTGTGGCAAGAAAACAGGAAACATTTAAAATTCATTTTGTGGATACATCGATTAAAAATACCACTGCAACATCAGCAATTGTGAGAATTCCTTTGTTTTTACTCTCAAGGACCAGATGTCCAGTTTTAACTGGGATAGACCCGCATTTCCCACAAACTCGGGACATCTAACAACCTAAAAGCATCCAAAACAGGTAATAAAGATGTCTGGGTCTCACATTCTAAATCTGTAATACCCCATATATCATTGATCATGAGCAAGACCCCACCAACTACCTGCTCATTAACTGATTCAATTTAACAATTTAATCTTAAAACTTCAGATTATACCACCAAAAGTAAGCACAATAAGTGTAAGGAATAGTGTACAATAGTATAGCCAATTTTTAATGCCAACTTACTTTTCGCCCACCCAGTACTTATCAACTTCTAAAAGAAAGAAGTCAGAGTCTATGTCTCCAAGCAAAGTCAGTGGTATTATGTCACAAATGAATCTGTCTCCAAATAATACAATATTTGGCCCAGGGTTTGTTTCCTTTGTTAAGCTGTTTAAAGCACTATTCTGCATTTGTCCATTGTTGTGTTAAGCCTATATGATAATTTTGCATATTGTTGGGAATATCCGATTTATGGTAAGAAGTAATAAATTACATTGTTTGCTTTTGTATGAGAGGCAATGACTGATTAGCATTGATTTTCAATGTAAAAACGGGGAGTCAAAATATTTACATGTAACCATTCAACTGCCTTTTACAGCAATAATATGAGAAGGAAGTGAGGGAATATGAGGTACATGGAAGCAAAGAGACTCACTTGGCAAGCTTAATTTCAATCTGTTCTCTGATTTTCTGACGCTCCTGGTTGCTGCACACAGGGAAGATGTTTCTGTCTTCCAGATCCTGTTTACTGGGCCTGTTTTGCAGCTTCACAGCCAGAAGCTCTTTTCTTATCCGGTGAGGTAGTGTACCTGTACAGAGACACAAACATGTCAAAACTATCACTGAGAGTGTACTTGTACAGACCCAAACATGTCAACACCACCACTGAGAGAGTGTACCTGTACAGACCCAAAAACATGTCAACACCATCACTGAGGACGTATACATGTTTAGACGCAAATGTCAACACCATCACTAAGGTAGTGTACCTGTTCAGAGACCCAAACATGTCAACACCATCACTGAAGTAGTGTATCTGTACAAAGACCCAAATATTTCAACATCACTGATGCTGTGGAACCTTCAAATGTCTTTATGGGTGTTTTATGGCCCATTGCTTTTGTTTTACTTTTTGTTGTTCACAATAAGGTTTACCATTCAATTGCCATGCCTTTTATGTATAGATTTATTTGACCATTGCCCCAGAATGATTAGGGTAGGTGATTTGTTTTCCAGAAACATTTTGCTGGTTGATAATCTCTAGCCTCTCCAAACCTATCTTCAAACATGAAAATCATGAATTATTAGATTTTTAAAACAATCTTTTAAATTCCTTAATTTTTCTCTCTTGAAGTCTTGATCTTTAGGAGTCTTCTTAAACTGTAAGTAAAATGCTATGTGATGAGTGAAGAAAACAAAAATATTTATATTGGTTCAGAATAATAACTATCCAGAAAAGTCCACTGAAATGCATAAGTGAGAGTTTGAATTGTTTTAATGTAGTTTATTTACTAAATGTTCAGAGGGTCAAACTCTCATATGTATTACAAAATGTATACCATATATTTTGTCAGGGTGACAATATGTTCTAAGTTCTCACTAAGCATGTCAACTCTATTGTCTAACTTCTCTATTTGTGGAGTCTCTCTCTCTGTCTCATAATGACAGCAGTCTGCTTTAGAAGTAGGACACCAGCTGTTTCTGACATATCAGCCTGTTCTTTCTGGTGTGAGTATTCTGAATGCAACAAAATGTCCAAGTACTTCAACATTAGTAAGCCTAGTTAATGATATCAAAAGCAAAAAATGTCTTGGTAACCTATTTAACCCGTTTCCTGATAGAGAGAACAAGACGCTGTGTCAATGACGACAATAGGGGTTCATTCTTGGGAGCCTCTGATATTTGTGATAAAAGGCCAATGAATATTGGTGAGTGGAATTTGCATGCTAGTCTCCACCCCGGATGTCTGGGAACATAAGCAGGTCGGTGTGCAACACTCACTCAGGTTTGTGCTAAGAAGTTGAAGATGTGTCACGACTCGCAGTGGTACAGTTCAGTGTTGTGGCATGAGGGACAGTTTTTCACTCAACATTGTGTCAATGATGACACTAGGAGTCCCTATATGAAGCACTACAGGAGCTGAACTGTGTTACGAGATAAGCGGAGCAAATGCATACAAGCTGTTGCATGCCTTGTCACAAGTGCTTGGCTACGTCGCAACCTTCCAGCTTGTCTGTAAGGCACCTCCCAGCCCTTGGTGGGAGCGGGCACTTACCAATAGGGCTTAAGCAGTGGCCAGCCTCTGGGACAGTGCCCTGACTTCCATTGATAAGTGGAACACTATGAAGACCACATCCTATTGGTAATAGGTGGTAGATACAGCATATGGATATACCAGAAGGTAGCTAAAGCAAGATGGCAAGATGGCGCTGAGTATGGCAGCCTCAGTGCTTAGCTCTCGAGTGTTTGTTTTGTTTTTGTTAGTTTTTCCTGTTTTTTGTTTTTCTAACACCATCAGTTTTACCAGAGGCGAACTGCTGAACATTCAGCAGAGCACGCCAAAAAATCTCTTACCGGATTTTGTCTATTCGGACGTTTTGTTGAATGTTGTAGTTAGTGGAGCAGCGGCGCTGATCAAACGCTTCAGGAGAACGCGCAGACAGGGTAAGCGGGCCGGTGCGCTCGTGAAACTCAGACAGCGCGGATTTCGAACGCCGTTGCCAAGCATCCATCTGGCGAATCTCCGCTCTCTTCCCAACAAAACGGATGAACTCCTTCTGCTCACCCAGATCAACAAAGATTTTGCTGAACTCTGCTGCTCTGTGTTTTTTACGGAAACCTGGCTGAACGACGTCATCCCAGACAGCGCGTTAAGCCTGCCGGGGGAAATCGCGCGGCGGCGGGACGTGCTTTTACGTCAATGAAATGTTGGTGTACAGATGTATCTGTGTTAAAGAAGATGTGCTGTTCCGATCTTGAAGCGCTCTTTATTAACTGTAAGCCTTTCTATTCGCCGCGGGAGTT